>JAAAKG020132989.1:0-14319 GCA_010014905.2 Druon quercuslanigerum
GACACTTTTAATGCACAAATAAAAAAAATCTACGGACGATTTCGTTCCTAAAATTACATATTAAAAATTTTTTCATTGACAATTCGTGTTTTATGTCAAATAAACAAATATATATTTTTAAATATGCATTTTTTAGAAATTCTAACTGCAGAAATAGAAAGATCAGACAATTTTACGTCGGATTTCATAGTTAATTTTATACAAAAAAAGATAAATTTTCGATAAAATACAAGAACTCTTAACCAAAAAGTTAAATTTTCAACTAAAAGAAATTAACTTTCAATAAAAAAACGAATTTTTAACAAAATAGTTTAACATTAACAAAAAGGTAAATTTTTACTTAAAAAAGAATCTAAAGAAGAATGTTCAACAAAACAGTTCAATTTTCCATTAAAGAGATTTATTACCAAATTCAAGAGTTCTGAACCAAAAAGTTTAATCTTCAACTGAAAAAGAAGAATTTTTAAATAAAAAAATTAATTTACTACCAAAAATACAAACTTTTAAACAAAAAGATGAAATTTCCGCTAAAAACAACCAATTTTTAACAAAATTCAGAAATTTACCACCAAAAAGATGAATTTTTAAACAAAAATATAAATTTACAACCAAAAAGGCGAATTTTCAATAAAATACAAGAATTCTCAACGAAAAATGTGAATTTTCATAATAGAAAGAGCATTTTTTTAATCTTTAAGAAATTAGTTGAAGATTAAAACTTACTTGTTAAATTTTTAAACAAAAAAATTCACTTTCTATCGCAAAAGATAATTTCTATCAAAATTCAAGAATTCTTCACCAAAAAGAAGGCTGAAAACACATTAATTCAGTATCAAAATAGACGAAGTTCCAATCAAATTAAACATTTCTCAATCAAAAAGTTAAATTTTTAAGAACGAAATTTGTTTTCATTTGTTATTAATTTTTATTCAAAACAATGACAAACAGAAGGATTAATTTTTTACAGAAAAACTAATAAAAAAAAATTCAAGTATTCTCCAGCAAAAACTTGAATTGTCAACTAAAAAGATAAATTTTTAAATAAAAAAATTAATTTACTACCAAAAAGACGAAATTTTAAACAAAAAGATTAATTTTCTGCTGAAAAAACAAATTTTTAACAAAATTCAAGAATTCACCACTGAAAAGATGAATGTTTAAGAAAGAAATTTATTTTCAATTTTTAAGAAAGTAGACGAACTTTAGTGCCTTGTTATTAATATTTTATCCAAAACAATGATTTAAAAAAAGGTTAATCACCTACCAAAAAGACGAACTTTACACAGAAGGAATAATCTTTACAGAAAAACTAATTTTAAAAAAAATCAAGTATTCTCCACCAAAAACTTAAAGTTTTAACTAAAAAGATAAATTTTTAAATAAAAAAATTTTATTACTATCAAAAAGATGAAAGTTTAAACAAAAAGATTAATTTTCTGATAAAATTTTTTTTTAAATTCAAGAATTCTGAACTAAAAATGTAAATTTTCATGAAAGAATGAGCATTTTTTGAATTTTTAAGAAAGTAGTTAACAATAAAACTTACTTGTTAAATTTTTAAACAAAAAAAAAATTTTCTGTCAAAACCGGTAATTTATAACAAAACTCAAGAATTCTTCACCAAAAAGAAGACTAAAAAAACTCATTCATTCACTACCAAAGTAGACGAAGTTTCAATCAAATTAAACATTTCTCAATAAAAAAGTTGTTTTCATTCGTTATTAATTTTTGATCCAAAACAATGACAAACAGAAGGGTTAATTGTTTACAGAAAAACTATTTTAAAAAAATTCAAGTATTCTCCAGCAAAAGCTTGAATTTTCAACTAAAAAGATAAACTTTTAAATAAAAAAACTAATTTACTACCAAAAAGACGAAATTTTAAACAAAAAGATTAATTTTCTGCTGAAAAAACTAATTTTTAACAAAATTCAAAAATTTCTAAATAAAAAGATGAATTTTCTGCTAAAAAGACAAGTTGTTAACAAAATTTATGAATTTACCACCAAAAAGATGAATTTTTAAACAAAAAGATTAATTTACTAACAAAAAAGACGGATTTTCAATAAAATACAAGAATTCTCAATCAAAAATGTGAATTTTTATGAAAGAAAGAACATTTTCTTTTAAACTTCAAAAGTAGTTGAACGTTAAAACTTCCTTGATAAATTTTTAAACCAAAAAAGGCGAAGTTTTATTCAAATTAAACAATTGTCTACCAAAAAGTTGAATTTTTAAGAAAGGATTTTTTTTTCAACTGTTATTAATTTTTTATCCAAAATAATGACAAACAGAAGGATTAATTTTCTACAGAAAAGCTAATTTAAAAAAAAATTAAATATTCTTTACCAAAATCTTGAATTTTCAACTAAAAAGATAAACTTTTGAACAAAAAAATTAATTTACTGCCAAAAACACGAATTTTTAAACAAAAGATTAATTTTCTGCTGAAAAAAACAAATTTTTAACAAAATTCAAGAATTCACCACAAAAAGATGAGTTTTTAAACAAAAAGATTAATTTATTTCCAAAAAAAGGCAAATTTTCAATAAAATACAAGAATTCTCAACCAAAAATGTGAATTTTTATGAAAGAAAGCTCATTTTTTTTTAATCTTTAAGAAAGTAGTTGAACATTGAACATTAAATTCCTTACCAAAAAGAAGACTAAAAAACACATTAATTCACTACCAAAAAAGACGAAATTTCAATCAAATTAAACAATTCTCAACCAAAAAGTTGAATTTTTCGGAAATAAATTTATTTTCAATTGTTATTAATTTATTATGCAAAATAATGATACAAAAAAAATTAATTTAACTACTAAAAAGATGAAGTTTAAACAAAAAGATTAATTTTCTGCTGACAAAACAAATTTTTAACAAAATTCAAGAATACAGCACCAAAAAAATGAATTTTCAAACAAAAAAATTAATTTACTACCAAAATAGATGAATTTTGAATAAAATACAAGAATTCTCAATCAAAACTGTGAATTTTTATGAAAGAAAGATCATTTTATTTAATCTTTAAGAAAGTAGTTGAACATTAAAACTTACTTGTAAAATTTTTAATAAAAAACATTAACTTTCTATCAAAAAGGGTAATTTCTAACAAAACTTGAGAATTCTCCATCAAGAAGTTGAAGGTTCAACTACAAAAGATGAATTTTCTACCAAAAAAGACGAATTTTTACAAAATTTAAGAGTTCTATACCAAGAAGTTGCATTTTGAACTTAAAAAGAAGAATTTTTGGATGAAGTCCTGAATAGAGTAAACCGCTGATTTTTTTAAGGTTCTGTATACTTATGCATTTTAATAGGCTGATTGCGAAAATGATAGCGAAAATTGGTGACTAGTCGATTTTTATGGTGAAAACCATGAAAAACCCATCCAAATCATGGTTTTTTATGTTTATCTTCGTAAAAAATTAAAATTACAAAAAAACTTCAAATAAATGTTGTAGATCTTGTAAAAAGATGTATTTTATGTGAAACACATTTTTACTCTGCGACTAATAGTTTTCGAGAAAAACGACGATAAATATGAAGCGAGTCAAGTCAAGAAAAGAGACAGGGTGTGACCTTCCATTATTTCTGTGACCTGTCGCAGGGGTGCCTTCCCGCCCCCCAGGGACGTTGGAAAAGGGGCAGAGGTGTGACTTTACGTTGTTTCTGTGACCTGTCATCGGGTTCTTTCCCGCCTCCACGGGACTTTGGAAAAGGGGCAAAGGTGTGACCTTAGATTATCTCTGTGATCTCTCATCGGGTGCCTTCCCGCCCCCACGGGACTTTGGAAAAGGGGCAGGGGTGTGACATTACATTATTTCTGTGATCTATCACGGGGCTGGCCTTCCCGCCCCCCACGAGACGTTAGAAAAGGGGCAGGGTTGACACCAAAGTTATTTACCCCTCAGTCATTAACAAAAATAATTAACTTTCTATCGAAAAAGGTAATTTCTAACAAAACTCAAGAATTCTTCTCCAAAAAGAAGACTAAAAAAACATATTAATTCACTACCAAAAAAGACGAAGTTTTACTTAAATTAAACAATTGTCAATCAAAAAGTTGAATTTTCAAGAAAGAAATTTAAAATATTTATTTTAAATTTATTTATTTAAAATATTAATTTTTTATCCAAAACAATGACAAACAAAAGGAATAATTTTCTACAGAAAAAACTAATTAAAAAAAAATTCAAGTATTCTCCATCGAAAACTTGAATTTTCAACTAACAAGATAAATTTTTAAATAAAAAAATTAATTTACTACCAAAAGCGACGAATTTTCAATAAAATACAAGAATTCTCAACCAAAAAGGTTAATTTTTAATGAAAGAAAGAAAATTTTTTTTAATCTTTAAGAAAATAGATGAACATTAAAACTTACTTTTTAAATTCTTTAAACAAAAAAGTTAATTTTCTATCGAAAAAGGTAATTTATAACAAAATTCAAAAACTCTCCACCAAAAAGTTGAAGTTTTAACCACAAAAGATGAATTGTTACAGAAAAAGAGCAATTTACTACCAAAAAAGACGAATTTTAAACAAAATTTAACAGTTTTATACTAAAAAGTTGCATTTTCAACTTAAAAAGAAGAATTTTTAAACAAAAAGTTAATTTTTTTGCGAACAAAACAAATATTTCACAAAATGCAAGACTTCTCCAACAAAAATAAGAATTAAACAAAATTAATTCACTACCAAAAAAGACAAAGTTTCAATCAAATTAAACAATTCTCAACAAAAAAGTTGAATTTTTAAGAAAGAAATTTGTTTACAATTTTTTAAGAAAGTAGATGAACTTTAGTACCTTGTTATTAATTTTTTATCCAAAACAATGAATTTAAAAAAAATTAATAACCAAAAAGAGGAACTTTAAACAGAAATATTAATTTTCTACAGGAAAAAGATTAATTTTCTATCAAAAACATTTATAATCTAGAAATGTACTAAAAACGATACCATATGTACTTTTAGGAAAAAATTCTCTAAATTCTAAAAGGTTAATATTATATGTGTAACTGAGAATCAAGTAAGGGTCAAAAGGAAAATTCCTTATAAATATTAAATAAAACAGAAATATCTCAGTAACACAGTTTTTAAATTATTAGATAATTCCTTTTGTTTAAAAAAAAAACATTTATATAAATTCTCTCTTTCTCGAATTGCTTTCACTACCTAAAATTTCAAGGTTATTCCAGTCAAACTCTCAATATCAACAAATTCCTTTGTCCATGCAACAAATGGTATAACCGATTGTAAATAATAAATAAAAACAGTTTAAATATTTACAGATTCCTACTTTACCGACACTTTTCTCATTTCCCAACATATTTTGATACAAAGCGCCATATCGAGTTGAAAATTTGGGATAATAAATAAGAAGCACTAAGAAAGGTGGGTCTGATCCAAAATGTTAATAATTACAAAAGAAAAAACACAAATTATTTACAAAAAAAAAACTTTTTTCATTTAATAAAAATTTAGGACCATACCCAGCTTTCTTAGTGCTTCTTATTTAGTATCCCAAATTTTAAACTAGATTCGGCGATTCGTGTGAAAATATGTTATGAAATTAAAAAAATGTCGGTAACGTAGGAATCTGTTCACGTGACCCACTTATCACACGGCCTTAAAGGGTACAAAAAATATTAACCCGACGTCTTACGAACTTTATACAGAGCAATGAATCTTAACCGGACGACGCTGTCCCGGTCTACCTTACTGGAGTACTTACGATCTGTTTTATCCGCGTTTAATCCGAAAACTCGCCATCTCAGACAGCAGCGAGCGCTAGTTAATGACGTCGTTCACCGCAAAATCCATTTCAGGATTAATGCAATTATGACGAAGTTATCAACTCCCCCCACCCCTACCCCCATCCCACTTCATTGCTTTGTCTGGCCGAGTCTTTCTTCTCTGGCCCTCGTTGATGAAATTGGGCTGGCAACTTGTTGCTCGAAAGACACCCGCTATAGACAGACTTATCGATCTGAGGACTAACCCTTCTCGTAAGCATCGTCTGTATCCCAAATTTCCTCATGGAAATATCCTCTTTCGAGGCGCATTAATATTCCCCAAATAATATTTATTTCACATTTAGGAAGTACTTTAAAGGAATCTGTATTATCATCAGAGGCAATTACCATCGATCAGTGTAGATATCCACAATTTGTGAAAATATAAACCAACACTATCTATTAATATAGATTTATCGATAATAACTCTTTAAATAACATAAAATAATTAACGTCATTTCTGACCTGATACAAATGAAATTGTAAATTTGAAAATTAAATTTTTTTCTAAAAAAAGATCTAATCACTTCGCTTCGCTGGGAAACGAAACACAAAACTGCCGATTGCCACTCGGATGCTTTTCCAATTAAGCTATGAGAGAAATCTAAAGCAGAATTTTTTGCAGAAAACACGTTATCTCAAGCCAGGTGTTACATTTATGATATGAGTAATATGAAGGAATGTGTATTATCATCAGATACAGTTACCATCGATCAGTGTAGATATCATTTCTATCTAAAAGACGAATTTTTATCAAAATTTTTATCAAAAATTAATTTTCAGACTAAAAAAATAGTTCAAAAAATTAAAGATTGTAAAGATTTGTAAAGATAAATTTACTTTTATTCAAAAGTATATTATTGTTAATTAAACATTGAAATTTAATTTTAAAAGTAATAATTTTAAATTTTTTTAAAGTTTTCTAAAAACTTTTCAGCTTTTTAATTTAAATTGACATTAAGTATAGTTTTTATTTTTCCGAAGTCGCATTTGATATATTTTTAATTTATACGAATTACGATCTGTCCGATATTTGACTCTTTCAATTTTTCCATTTTTCCGATTAATTATTTCTTGTATTTTTTATTTCCCCAAAATACCATTTGCCATCATTCTTATTTTTCCAGAATGAAATTTTCCCGAATTTGATTTTTTCCAAATTGCTATTTATCGGAAATTTTATTGCAGAAATTTTCATTTAAAAATTAAATTTTATCTGAGGAAAGATCTACTCACTCCGCTCCACTGGGGCGTAAATCCTTTTCAGAAAAATTAGAGAAATCGAAAGCAGAATATTTTTGCAGAAATACGCGTTATCTTAATCCAGGTGTTACATTCATGATATGAGTAATATAAAGGAATCTGTATTATCATCAGATACAGTTACCATCGATCAGTGTAGATATCATTTCTGCCTAAAGATGAGTTTTTATCAAAATTTGTATCAAAAATTAATTTTCAGATAAAAAAATAGTTGAAAAAACTTAAAAAATTTAATTTTGTGAAGATTTGTAAAGATAAATTTACTTTTATTCAAAAGTATATTATTTCTAATTAAACATTGAAATTTCATTTTAAAAGTAATAATTTTAAATTTTTTAAAAGTTTTCTAAAAACTTTTCAGCTTTTTAATTTAAATTAACATTAAGTATAGTTTTTATTTTTCCGAAGTCGCATTTGATATATTTTTCATTTTTACGAATTACGATCTGTCCGATATTTGACTCTTTCAATTTTTACATTTTTCCGATTGATTATTTCTTGTATTTTTTATTTCCCCAAAATACCATTTGCCATCATTCTTATTTTTCCAGATTGAAATTTTCCCAAATTGGATTTTTTCCATATTGCTATTTATCGGAAATTTTATTTCAGAAATTTTCATTTGAAAATTAAATTTTATCTGAAGAAAGATCTACTCACTCCGCTCCACTGGAAAGTAAATCCTTTTCTGAAAAAATTTAATTTTCAAATTTAAAAATTTTATTTTGCATCTACTCAAATATGTCGTTCATTATTTCCTGTTATTTGAAGAGTTAACTTGATCGATTGTGGAATGATATCTACATTGATCGATGGTAGTCACCCCTGATGATAACACAGATTTCTTTAAAATTACTTGTATCATAAATGTAACACTTGGCTTGAGATAGCAGTTATTTCTGAAAAAAATTCTTCTTTCGATTTCTCTGATAGCTTAATTGGAAAAGCATCCGGCCGGCAATCGGAAGTTCTTTGGTTCGTTTCCCAGTGGAGCGAAGTGAGTACATCTTTTTTCAGAGAAAAATTTAATTTAATTTTTTAATTTTAATTTTTAAAAAATTCAACTACTGCGTACCTTTTTCAAAGATAAATTATAAATATAGTTACAATCAGTTACTAATATAAATCAAGAAAAAAATGATAATTTCGCAAAAGAATATAAATTGGAACTGATTTGTAGAATTTAATTCATTAAATCATAAGATTGTAAAAGCAAAAACACAAGTTTAAAAAAAACTTCTGACAAGGAAGAAAAAAACATAATTAAATTTTCAAATTTTAGAAACAAATATAACAAGCAAAGATGAATATATTTATTAATGCTTTCATAAATTTTATTAATGTTTAAAAATTAGTCTGTAAGTTACAAAAATATAATTAAATTTGTTTATGAAAAAGATTTAAAGATACGGTTTTGTTTAGTATTTTTTTCGTTAGCTAATATACTATAACATTGAATTTAAAATCGAAATAACAAATTGACATTCCAAGAATGCTTGACAAACCTTTATTTAAAGTTAAAATTTCACAGTCTCTTTTGTGTTCAGCAGTTCTTGCTTAAATCAACTCCCCGTTTCACCAGTATAGATTTTATTGCAACATTTGGATTTTATTAAGTAAATAATATCAGACAGATTTACAATGCCATCACTGTAACAATTTCATTGACTAAATAAAGAGAAGAATTATTGCATTGTAATGCTGTTTTGAATTAATTAAAAATATTTTTGTTCTAAATTTAATGTAACGTAATATAACATATTTATTAAATATATCATTTATTTAACCAATTTTATGACAAAATATATTATTTGAATTATAATGAGGATCCCTTCCACATTAATAAGGTATTTTCTACCAATTTGTTAATATATCGCCATTAGGAGTTTTAATTATTTGTGAATAAAGATAGTTAATAACATCATGGGTGAATTTAACGCAATTTTTTATATTATTAAACACATTTGAAGAAACGTTAATTTTTTTAGAAGAAACAATTTTAAGGATATTATCAATGCATCTTTTTTAAAGAATAGGTGTGAATTATAATAAATCAAAATATCTTTTTTATTGAATTTATTATTGGAAGAGAAAACAGTACCTTTGAAAATGGTTCTAGAGGCTATCAAAAATTCGTTCTTAGTTGTTTTTGTTATGTTTCCACCTATTTTTCATAAAACAAATATTATTTTTATAGAAACAGGTTTTAAGATATTTTAAAAATATTTAAATAATTCGTCTTATATAATAGCTATATCTTAATATTATTTTTTCATTTATTGGAACCATACTAGTTTTTAAAAAAATAATCTTGAAAAAGTCAGAGAATTTCTATTAATAACACCAAAGAAAATAAATTGGAAATTGATTTCTTCTATTTATAAAATATTTTATTGTAAACATGGAACAAGATTAAAATTTTTGTCTTTATACATTAATGGTGAGAGAAATAGAAAATTCGTACAAAATTTTTAAATGAAGTTTATGACCACCCTGATATAATATTCTTGTTAGTAAGTATATTTTTCTCGTATTTCTATTTCTTTTTTTTCAGTTGCTTCCTTTTGAACATTATATTTTTAATTAAAAAGCTTAATTTTTGGTTGCAAATTCAACCATTTTTTAAAAAAGTTATCCTTTTTGGTTGAAAATTGAAAAGTTTTGTTGAACATTCTCTTTTTTGGTTTAACCTAATTGTTTCTTTATTTTAAAATCAAAGCTTGTTTGGTTAAAAATTCGTCATTTTACTTGAAAATTAATTTTTTTGAAAATTATTTTTTAACTGAAAATTTAAACATTCCATTTTAGTCGAATTTTTGTTTGTTTAAAGTTCAACTGCATGAGTGAATTTTTACCCGTTTTGTCAACAATTTATTTTTTGATTAAAGGTTTGACAGTTTGGTTGAAAATTCAACCATTTTTTTAAAAAGGGATCCTTTTTGGTTGAAAATTGAAAAGTTTTATTGAACATTCTCTTTTTTTGGTTTAACCTAATTGTTTCTTTGTTTAAAATTGAAAGCTTGTTCGGTTAAAGATTCGTCATTTTAGTTGAAAATTAATTTATTTGAAAATTATTTTTTAACTGAAAATTTAAACATTCCATTTTAGTCGAATTTTTGTTTGTTTAGAGTTCAACTGCATGAGTGAATTTTTACCCGCTTTGTCCACAATTTATTTTTTGGTTAAAGATTCGTCATTTTAGTTGAAAATTAATTTATTTGAAAATTATGTTTTAACTGAAAATTTACACATTCCGTTAAAGTCAAATTTTCGTTTGTTTAAAGTTCAACTGCATGAGTGCATTTTTACCCGCTTTGTCAACAATTTATTTTTTAGTTAAAGGTTTCGCAGTTTGGTTGAAAATTTACCTTTTTTTTTAATTCGTTTGAATTTGTTTGAAATGAAAATTTCAACTAAAAATGTACCTTTTCAATTTTTGGTTAAAATTGATCTTTTCTATTTAAAAAATCGTATTTTTTGTTGCAAAATTTCTTATAATCGAAATCATTTTTGTTGTTGTAAAAAATTCAATAATTGTTTAGTTAAAAAGTAACACTTTGTTAAAAATTCTTATTTTCTGGTTAATAATTTATCCTTATTTTCAATACGTCAAGAAAATTTAATTTTGACGTGTTGAAAGTTTTTTTTTTTGTTGTTTAATAATTTAACTTTTCAACTAAAAGTTAAACTTCTTGGTTAAAAATGAATTTAAAAAATTTAAATTTAATCATTTTAATTAAAAATTGATCACTTTTGTTGAAACTTAAAATTTTTGATTAACAAAAGTCTTTTTGGCAGAAAATTAATATTTGCGGGTTGATAAATAAATCCTTTTTTCGAAAATTCTTTTTTGATGTTGAAAATTTGTCTTTTCTTGTTAAAATTGAAACTAATTTGTTAAAAATTAATTTTCGTGATTGAAGATTCATAATTTTAGTTGAGAATTCATCTCATTGGTTGAACATTGAACTATTACGTGGATATCTTTTTGTTGTTAAAACATTATTATTGTTATTTTTTTACTGAAAATTCAACTTTTTCGTTTGACTTTAAAAATTAATGTTTTTTAGTTTAAAATTCAAGTTTATTATTAAAAGTTATTCTGTTTTATATTTTCAGTTAAAAATTTCTCTTAGGAGGTCTGAAATTCAGCAATATGGTAAAAAATTCAACTATTATTTGAAAATTAAATTAATGAAAATTAAAAAAAAATTTCGGGAATTTTAAAGCGTCTGAAATATTATTTTCGGGATTTTACAGACGTCCCATAAATATTAGGGCAAATTAAAATTGGGCAAAATAGAAATTATGCACAACGGTAACTCGTACTAAATATGATAAATAATTTAAATAACAAAAAATTATATGACTTGCTCTATTAAAAAAAATTAAAAATTATTTATTCTTCTTTTTAAAAAAATATGAAGTGAGTAAAAAAAAGCAGTAAAAACTCGAAGAATCTAATAAGATAAAAGAAACTTTTATCAGCTTATATACTGAAAAAAGTTTGCTAAAAACTTTTCAGCTTTTCTAGAGAATTCTTATAGTTGAGACAACAGTGAAGACTCTAACAAAACGAGGGAAAAAAATCTGAAGATTCTTTTTCCTTGTTGTAAATCCTTTTTCCGAAGACGAACCCTCGTTACTTTTTCCCAGCAACAAATTGCCTCTGACAAGGCAGCTTTGCTCTAAAATAAACGACAGATTTAGGAAAATAATTTTTGAAATACCTTAAAAATGTTAAATATCTCAATTTTTAAAGATTTTTATAAGAACTTGGAATTATTTTAATATTTTTTTAACATTTGAAAAACATAATAAATACATTTTTAAGGTATTTTCGAATGAAATATTTATCAAAGAATGAAATTCGACTATCTGGATCTGAGTTCAATTTTTTATAATATTTTATTCTCCACGGAATCCGGATATATGTCTCACATAAATGTATTAAATTATTTTATTTTTACATAAAAATCCCTACAGACGTTTTTAAAAGTATTTTATTTTATACTTAAAATGAACACAATTAAGTAACTTTATTGTTAATTAACCATTGAAATTTAATTTTTTAAATAAATAAAAAATAATCAAAATTTGACTATTCGTGAATAGCGAAAATACTTGGCTAGAAACTATTTTTTTTATTCAATGAATAATTATTATAGTTAAGAATTAATTTAATTACATACAATTTTCCTGTTTGGTTAAACATTCTTTTATTTTATAGAAAATCAATATTTTTTAATGAAAATTTAAGTATTCCATGTTTGGTTTAACAATGATCTTTTTCAGTTGAAAATTCATTTCTTTGCTTTAAAAATCCTTAAAAAATCTAAAGTGTAGTTAAAAATGCAGGTGTGTTGTTAAAATGTTTTCGTTCTTGGTAGAAAATTAATCTGTTTGTTTGAAAATTTATTTCTTTGATTAAAAATTAGTTAATTTTCAATTGTAAAAAAATGGTTTAAACTAAAAATGTAGCTATTCCATTTTTGTTTGAAAACTGATTTTATTAATTAATTCAACTGCTTTGGATTGGAATTATAATATTTTTTGCTGGATGTATCAATTAATACATTTTTTTGAGAATTTATTTATTATTAAAGATTCATGACTTTGGTTGAAAATTGAATTATTTTGTTGGAAATTACCTTTTTTTAAAACTTTATTATTTCAACTGAAAATTTAATTCTTTCACTTTTTTCTTAAAATGAATCTGTTTAAGTAAGTCTCAGTTTTTAAAAATAATTATTTCAATGCAAATAATCAAATGAAAATATAAAAACTGATATTTTTTACCTGCTGTAACAAAAATTAAAAAAATTGAAAAGGTAAAAATTCAACTTTTTTTTTAAATTCATCTTCTTGGTTCGGAAATTAATACATTTTGGTAGAATAATAACTTTTTTGGTTAACAATGCCACTAATTGATAGACAATTAATTTGTTTTTGTTGAGGATGCAACAAATGTCTTAAAAGTTTATATTTTTTATTTAAACCACGTGCTGTTCATTTAAAAAAAATAAAAATAAAATATTCTTTTTTTTATCATTACATAATTAGTTGCTAATTCTTTGTTTTCGGTCTTGTTCCAGTTGAAAATTGATCATTTTATTTGAAAACGAAAAATTAAACTCTTGGATTGAAAACTAAACTAGATCGTTAAATATACTTTTTTGGTTGTTGAATATTCATCTCTTTGGTTTGAAATTTAACTATTGATTTTAACTATTTTTTGTTGTTTAAATTTTAACTTCTTTTGCTTAACATTAATTCAAGTGGTGACAGATTTATCATTTCCGTTAAAATCTCACCTTTTTGGTTGAAAATTAATAAACTATTTAAATAAAAATGCACGTATTTTGTTAAAACTCTTTTTGTCGTAGAAAGTGAAAAATATTGATTTAAAATTTAAATACATAATTGAAAATTCATCTTTTATGGTTGAATGCAATTGTTTCTAAATTAAAATTAAAATATTTTTTGTTTAAAATATCAAACATTACATTTTTTGTTAAGAATTTTTTTTTGGTTAAAGATTACAACTGCTTAGTTGAACTCCTTTGTTAAAAATTAATTTTTATAGAAAAAATTATTTTTTAAACTGAAAATTGAATTTTCTGGTTAAAAAATTTTTTTTTTTGAAAATAATCTTTTTTGTTGATTATACGAGATCTGGCTATTAAATAACGAGACTGTGCGCCTAGAGGGCGCCTTAGAAGGGTGGGGAAAAAACGAGTAGTGCGTTGGGTATCTGGGAATCTTCTCTATTCACGTACCAAAACACGTTTTCGTCCCTATTATAGTACTTGTGCAGTAGCGGTTTGAAACGAACGTGTTTTTGTCTCGTGCCGAAAACCATGTGTGAAGAAAAACAGGAGCAACGTATCAATCTAAAATTTCTCGTTAAATTGAAAAATACTCCGACTGCGTGCTATAAATTGTTGCAATAGGCCTATGGGGACTCTATCTCGTGCGCGTGTTTTTTAGTGGTGTAAGCGTTTCAGTGAGGGCCGAGAGAGCACTGAAGATGACCAGCGCCCAGGTCGCTCTGTCACTGTTTCGACTCCGGAAACAGTGACCAAACGCAACCAAATTGTGTGTGCAGATCGTCGAATGAGCATGCGGATGATTGCTGAGGCTGTAAACGCCGATAAAGAAACGGTAAGAAAAATTTTATACGAGGAATTACACATGACAAAAGTCTGTGCGAAGTTGGTGCCAAAAAACCTGACTCCTGACCAAAAGCTCTTGCGT
>JAAAKG020132990.1:0-12562 GCA_010014905.2 Druon quercuslanigerum
CATCCCCTCTCCTGCGCCTACTGGGTTGAGACGGGCCGAGCGTAGAGGCAGTTCTGCAATCCGGTGCCTCAATTGTTCCATACTGGGATGACATCACTGCCAATGCTAATGGGAGAAAGTGATGAGAGTCGGCAGGTTCGCCAGTATCTCGGAGAATAGACACTTTTCAAACAGGTAAAAATATTCTGGGGTAGAGGAAGTCCCGAAAAAAAAGAAAAAAAAAAAAAGAATTCCTAATCTCTATCTCGTGATCTTTATTCCAGGCGCGCAGCACACATCAGTCCCGCATTCCAGGAACTGACTTGCTTCCTAGAAATGGAAATCTTCTAATTTTGATTTATCTATCTCCAAAAAAAAACGTCTTTATTTATTGAGATTTTTAATCAATCAAAAACGGATGAAAAATGATCAAATTTAGAGCCCTTTCGAATTTAAAAGTAGAATATTTTCTAATTTACATTTTGTTAATCCTCTGTTTTCTGAAATAATAATTTTCAACCACGTGGTAAAATTTTCAAAAAAAAAAAAATTAATAAATAAATAAATGAACTTCAATGACACTTCAACAAAGCATTTGATTTTTCTTTAAATAATTAAAGTTTTAATACAATAGTTACATTTTCAATCCATCATTCGAATTTTAAAGAAAATAGTTTAATTTTGAATCCAATAGTAGAATCTTTAACAAAATAGAAGAATTTTTAACAAAATAAGTTGAGTTTTAAATCAAATAGTATATTTTTGTTCACAAAATAGTGGATTTTTAATAAAATAGTTGACTGTTCAATCAAATAGTTAATTTTATTAACAAAATAGTTGAATTTTCAATCAAATAGTTAATCTTGTTAACAACATAGTTGGATTTTCAATCAAATAGTGGATTTTTTGAATAAAATAGTGAAAGTTTTAACAAAACAATTGAATTTTCAATCAAATAGTTGACTTTGTAATAAAATAGTTGACTTTTCAATCAAATAGTTAAATTTTTAACAAAATAGTTGACTTTTCAATTGAATAGTTAACTTTTGAACAAAAATGATGATTCTTTTAACAAAATACTTAAAGTATTAACAAAATAGTTGACTTTTCAATCAAATATTTTATTTTTGCCAAAAATAGTGGATTTTTTAATAAAATGGTTAAAGTTTTAACAACATAGTTGATTTTTTTAACTAAAAAGTTGCATTTTCAATCTAACAGTTGTATTTTTAACAAAATAAGTTCAGATCTCAATCAAATAGTTTTTATTTAAATTCTGGATTTTTTAATAAAATAGTTGAATTGTCAATCCAATTGTTAAATTTTTAATCAAATAAGTTGACTTTTCAATTAAATAGTTGATTTAAAAAAGTTGATTTTTTAATAAAATAGTTGAATTTTTATCAAAATAGTTGATTTTTCAATCAAATAGTTAAATTTTTAACAAAATAGTTGACTTTTCGAATCAAATCGTGAATTTTTAAACATAAAATAGTGGAAGTTTTAACGAATCAGTTGAATTTTTAAACAAATAGTTGGGTTTTTAACAAAATAGTTGACCTTTCAATAAAATAGTTACTTTTTGAACAAAATAGTTGATTCTTTTAATAAAATACTTAAAGTATTAACAAAATAGTTGACTTTTCCATCAAATAGTTTATTTTTGCCAAAAAATACTGGATTTTTTAATAAAATGGTGGAAGTTTTAACAACATAGTTGAATTTTTAACCAAATAGTTGATTTTTTTAAACAAAAAGTTGCATTTTCAATGTAACAGTTGTATTTTTAACAAAATAAGTTCAGATCTCAATCAAATAGTTTTTGTTTAAATACTGGATTTTTTAATAAAATAGTTAAATTTTCAATCCAAATGTTAAATTTTTAACCAAATAGTTGATTTTTTAAACAAAATAGTTGAATTTTCAATCAAATAGTTGATTTTTTAACAAAACAAGTTCAGTTCTCAATCAAATCGTTTTTTTTAAATAGTGGATTTTTTAATAAAAATAGTTGAATTTTCAATCAAATGATTAAATTTGTACCAAAAATTTCATTTTTCAATACAATAGTTAAATTTTTAACAAAATAAAATTAGTCCTCAATCAAATACTTGATTTAAAAAAAAGTGGATTCTTTAATAAAATAGTTTAAGTTTTAACAAAATAGTTGAATTTTTAACAAAATAAATTGACTTCAATTAAATAGTTGATTTTAATAAAGTTTTTTTTTAATAAAATAGTTGAAGTTTTAACAAAATAGTTGAATTTTTAATCAAATAGTTAATTTTTTTTAACAAAATAGTTGCACTTTCAATTTAACAGTTGATTTTTTAAGGAAAAAGTTGCATTTTCAATCTAACAGTTGAATTTCTAATTAATAATTAAATTTTCAATCCAATAGTAGGATTTCTAACCAAACAGTAACATGTTCAGCAACAAAAAATAATTTTAAACCGAACAGTTGAATTCATAATCAAATAGTTAAATCTATATTTAAAACCAAAGAGGAATATTCAACAAAAGAATATAATATTTATCCAAGAAAGATTTTTTAGTCACGAAACAAAAACCAAATTGTTGAACTATTGTGTTAAAAAGACAAATTTTCTATAAAAAAAGTTGAATTTTCAACCCGAAATTACGAAGTTTAAAAAATATTTTTTTCCAAAAAGATGAATCTCAACCAAAAAAAAAAAAAATTAATTTTTGACAAAGTAGTTTCGTTTTAACAAAATAGTTCATTTTTCAACAAAATAATTAAATCTCCAACCAAAAGAGATAAATATTCTGAAATCAAAATATAATAGTAGAATTTTTAATTAAAAAAAGGCTTAAATTTTAACCAGAAAAAATGACTATTCAACAATACAGTCAAATTTATAACCCAAAATTACGAAGTTTCAACAAAAAAGTTAATTTTTCTCAAGATAATTTTTCACCAAAATAATATTTTATTGGACCCTATTACTTCAGTTCCAATTTAAGCTAAAACCGAGAAAATTCTTGTTTCCTAAAAGTCTAAAATCCTAAAAAATTGCCACTTAAAAATATAAAAAAAAAATAAAAATAAAAATAAATGCAAATTGATGCACGATAATTCTATCCAGCAGCATCTGTCGACTTTTCGTCTCATCTTTTCATCTGGGCGTTTTCATTGGCGCCAGAATCATCCTGAATTGGACCAACTCTAACGCGACGTCAGACTCCTCTCTCTCTCTCTCCACTGGTTTTGCGAGAGTATCGATCTGATATCCCCACCCTTGGGCAATGTGCGCGAGACAGTCTATTGCACCCTCCAGTCATAAAAATAGGGGGTAAAGAGACGAGAGGGTCACTTCCCCCTAGAAGAGCTCGTTTCAAAAATTTACAGGGGTCGATTTTTCATGTGGCATGTCGTACCATCGTCAATAATTATCGATCGATTAATCCCATTTCCGTAATACCAATCGGCCAAACCTTTCAAACACCCCCACCCCACCCCCACCCCACCCCCACCGCTGGCCCCCGCGATGAAATTATTCTTAGTTCATTGATCGCCAGTTCCACCCTTCGCACCCTCAAGCCTCTCGACCGGTAAAGTTGCTTTTCACACAACCACTGCTCAAGGTCACTTCGGGTCATTTACTTCTAGACAATATTTCCCTTTCGCCCCCCCCCCTCCCCAATTCCAGTTTCAAAACGCTCCGAGTTTTCTCAAAATGAAAAAGACAGCTGAAGGTCAATTATAGTTTGTTTATTTATTTATTTTTCGCCAAGTATTAAAAACAATTGGAGAGGAATGTGCGATTTATTTTTATCGATACATGCAGCGAGTCTGTGGGCTTGAAAACATTTTCTTCTTTATTGCATGCGCATTGCTGCTATTCTAACAATAAGTACCCCCACACCCCCAACGGCTCGAAAACTATATTGGTAAAAAATAATAATAAAGGAATCAAAATACAGGAAAGCAGGATCGTGAAAATTTTCAGAAAACATGTTTAAAAACTTATAAGCTTTGAATAATTTTTTTTTTTATTTAGGATAAATGAAGATCTAAATTTTTAAAAGATTTAAAATTATTCCAGACTTTAAAGCGCAAGACGAAATATTTTACATTTTTAATCAAATATTAAATGTTTTACGAAGAGGTAAATTTTGATTCCAAAAAACTCAAATTTTCAACCCAAAAATAAAATATTTTAGAAATTATTGTACTTTTAAATCTGAAAAAATTAATTTTCATCCAAACAGTTCAATTTTAAACAAAAAAAATATTATACTTTTAACCTTAACAGTTAAATTTAAAAAATAAATAGTTGAATTGTCAACCAAGAAACATTTTTGAGTAAAAAAAGAAAAAAAAATCAACCGAACTGCAGAATTTTCAATCCAAAATATTCATTTTCCACAACTTAAATTTTTAGCTAAAAAATTATTTTTCACCGACAAAAAACACGATTTTTCATCTAAATATTTTAAATTTTAAACGATAACAAAATTTATCAATCTTGAAATAAAAAATACAAATATTAAAAAAAAAACGAAATAGCTAAATTTTTAGCCAAAAAATTATTTCCAAACAAAACAAAATACGAATTTTTAAGAAAGCAGATAAATTTTTAACTAAACTAATTAACCAAAATATTATAAATTCTCCAAGCCAAAAAAAAAGTTTTCACCTTAAGACTTTGCAGTCAAGCAAGACAATTTTTTAAAAACCAATTGTGGAGCTAAAAAGGCGAATTTTCCACAAAGTAATTATCTTTTTAACCAAAAGAATAAGGTTTAACTAAGTAGGATTACTTTTTTTTTCTCATGGTTGAACTTCAAACAAAATCATAAAATTTTCAACTAAATAGTTGAATTTGTTAACTCAAACTTGAATTTTCAACTAAGAAAAATGCATTCTGAAATATTTTGCATTTTTAACTAAATTTTTAATTTTTTACGAATAGGCAAATTTTGATTTCAAAAAGACGATTTTTCGAACAAAAAAACTCGAGTTTTCAACCCAAAAATAAAATATTTTAGAAATTATTGTACTTTTAAATCTGAAAAAATTAATTTTCATCCAAACAGTTAAATTTTAAACAAACAAAATATACTAATTTTGAACTGAACAGTTAAATTTAAAAAATACATAGTTGAATTGTCAACCAAGAAACATTTTTGAGTTTAAAAAGAAAAAAAATCAACCAAACTGTAGAATTTTCAATCCAAAAATTAACTTTTAACAAATTAGTTCAACTTTCAACCAAAAAAGATTCTAATTTTACATTAAAACAGCTGAATTAAAAAAAATAAAACCTCAACCACAGCAGATTAATTTTCAACTAAAAATTGACTTTTGAAACGAAAATAAATGAATTTTTAAACCAAAAAGACAATTTTGCATCTAAGAAAGATTTTTGAGTAAAGACAAAACAAAAATTTTCAACCAAATTGTCGAATTTTTAAAACAAAATTAAATTTTATAATTTCGTGCATATATTTCCAAGTTTTCCGACCCAGCGACCACTCTCTATTTATAGAAGAAAATACAAGAAAAAGGGGACAAACATTATGCAAATACGCTGAAATTCCTCAGACAGGAAATATATAAAAGACGAAATCAATCTGAACTACAATTTCGCAAACACGAAATAAAATTTACGCTTGGAAATAGATTATTTAAATAATGTCTCGTCTCTATTCTTTCATAAAAAAAAAAAAAAATTTAACAAATTAGTTCAACTTTCAACCAAAACAGATTCTAATTTTACATTTAAAAAAAGTTAAAACCTCAACCACACCAGATTAATTTCCAACTAAAAATTGACTTTTGAAACGAAAATAAATGAATTTTCAAACCAAAAAGACAATTTTGTATCTAAGATAGATTTTGTCGAATTTTTAACACAACATTAAATTTTATAATTTCATGCATACATTTCCAAGAATTTTCCGACCCAGCGACCACCCTCTATTTATAATATAAAAACCAATAAAAATAGAGAACAAACATCATGCAAATAAATGAAATTATTTTTAATTTATTTATGTAAATACTGACACATGTCGATTATAAGATTCCAGACACCAGTACTTCAAGATAAGGTAAAAACTCAGCTAAAAAAAAAAAAAAAAAAAAAAAAAAAGAGGAGGAGAAAAGTGCGGTATTGCTTTTGAGCCTTTTAAGTTTCGAGTACATAATAAAAGAACCTTAAATTGCTGGCCATATTACGAGACTATGTCTGCGATATATTGTCAAAGTCTCGTGAAAGTGGCCAGAATGTGTGCGAGAGTGGCTTGCTAAAAGGAGAGGCAAATGCATTCGCAACTCACAACTCACACAAAAACCCCCACTGTTTAAGAAGTGCAAAGGTAAACACTCGGAACACATGGTTCAACAGACTCTCTTTCATTGTTGCTTTCCTCCTTTGGTCAGAGGCAAGATTTACATTTTTACCCCCCCCCCCCCACCAAAAACATAGTCCCTTGATCTTACAACCCGAAAAAATTGTTTTCTATAATTTCAAGCAAATAAGACTATTTGTTTTAAAAAGAAAGTTTAAATTATTAACCTGAAAAATGGAATTTACAACAAAGAAACATGAATTTTCGAATAAAAAATTGAACTTAAAACACAAAATTAATTTACAACTGCAAAAATAAGCCACACTTGATCAAAATTCAGTCATTTTTTCAACTTAGTAATGAGCGACAATAATGAACAACTCAAATGCAAAAACTATTGCTAAAATAATTATTTTTCTTAAGAGTTTCAACTTTTTATTTTATTTTATAAGACCAGAATTATAATGCCATTTAAATTCTTTCAATCATAGATTATTTTTTTCAGATATTTAATTTTTAAGTCAATTACTACCATAAATACGAGGTAAATAAATAGAAATCCATTAAAAAAAGACCCAAACTATTTTTGGGTCAATAATAAAATATTTTGTTGAAAATTCAAAAATGTTGTTTGACTGCAAAATTAGTCATTTTGACTTAAAAATTCGACAACTTGATAGAAACTTTTTTTATTTCTTGATAAACAAATCCTTTTCATTCAAAAATTTATATTTTTTATCGTTGAAAATTCAAGTTTTTGGTAAAAAAAATCATGTATTTTGTAGTAAAATCGTATTTTTGGTACATATTTAATTTCATTGATAAAAAATTCTACACTTGGCTGAATAATTTCTTTAGTTAAAAATATATAATTTTTGGGTTAAAAATTCCTTTTTTGTTGTGGTTGAAAGTCAATTTTTTAAATGAAAATTTCACTATTACATTTCTGGTCGAAAATTAATATTTTAGTTGAAAATTCAAGTACTGTATACTTTAAAATTCAACTATTTTGTTAAATTTATATTTTTTCTCCCTTTTGGAATGAATTACTTATTTTATTTTTTAAAAGTCGAAGATCCATAATTTTAGTTAAAAAAATTAGTTCAAAATTAATTTTTTTAGTGGCACATTCCTCAGTTTAGTGGAAAATGCATCTCTCTTCGGTTGAAATTTTTAATTATTTTATGGAAAATTCTCTTTTTTTTACTGAAAAATTCAACTTTAAACTATTTTGTTGAAAATTCAGTTTTTTGTTTTGTTTGAAAATTCAACTGTTTGGTTACAAGTTCAAATAATTTGTTCAAAAATCAATTATTTTGTAGTAAAATCGCATTTTTTGGTAGAAATTTAGTGTCATTGATAAAAAATTCTCCACTTGATTGATTAATTTCTTAAAATTTCATTTCTTCAGTTAAAAATATAGAATTTTTGTTAAAAATTCCTTTTTTTGTTTAACTTGGTTGAAAATTTATATTTTAGTTATATTTGAAGTAACATATACTTTAAAATTCAGCTATTTTGTTACATTTATTTTTCGAAGATCCATAATTTTAGTTAAAAATTATACCTAAAAAAATTAGTTCAAAATCAATTATTTTATTGAAAATACTCTTTTTTTTTTACTGGAAAATTCAACTTTAAACTATTTTGTATAAAATTTAGTTTTTTGTTAAAAAAGGAATTTATTTTGTTTAAAAATTCGTGTTTTTGTCACAATATTCTTTTTCACTGAAAACTTTACCTACTTAAATAAGAAAACAAACTATTTTGTATAAAATTAGTCTTTTTTTGCATAAAAAAAAATTCACCTCTTTTGACTGAAATTAAATTTTTTCGAAGTAAAAATGCAATAGGCTGGATGTATATAAGTTAATTTATCAGTGAAAATAGCTGATAATCACTGATTAACTAACTTAATTTTTTCTGTTTGAGGATTCAACTATTTACTGAAAATTCAGCTCTTTGATTGAAAATGTAACTATTTTGTTTAAAAAATCGTATTTTTTAAAAGTAGAAAATCAATCCTTTTTGCTATAACAAAATATCGAGAATAAATTATTTAAAGAAACCCACTCAAGTTCGAAATGCAGTAAGAGCAGGCACTAGGATTGCCATAATGAGGCAAACTATAGTAAATGGACGGCAGAAAGCGAATTTCCGGCAGGGCAATTGGAAACGAGAATTTCTCCTTTTTCCAAAGGTGTGGATTTTCGTAGGCGTAGATTAAGTCACATAAACGCTTTCGCTCAATCGTTAAATCAAATTAAAAATTAAAAATCACGAAGCGAAATCCTTCAGTATTTAATTTCAATTTTCTAAACTTCCAATTCGCTGGATTTTCAACCAAAAACGATACACTTTCATAAAAAGAATTTAATTTTCAACAAAATAATATTAATAAAAATAAGAAAATTTCAACCAAGAAGATAAATTTTCAACTAAATAAATCAATTTTTTCACTAAGAAAAAGATACATTTTACAAAAAAATGTAATAGCTAAATTTTCAGTTTATAATAAAAACTACAAAAATGATCAATTATCCACGAATACAGGTTTCAATTTAAAATAAAATGCAGTTTACTTCAAAGAAAAAGACGAACTTTTAAGAATACAATTGGATCCTCAAATATAAAAAAATCATTTTTCAATGATAGTAGCATTTTTAACAAGAAAAAAAAGTTCAGTCAAGAAGGTCACTTTTCTATAAAAGAAAGACGTTTTTTTCACCCAAATAGATTTATTTTCAACTAAAAAAATGAATTTTCAACCAAATAGTTTAATCATAAACTACAACAGATTATTTTTGATGAAATAGTTTCAGTTTTTCTAAAAAATATTTAAATTATCCACCAAATATCTGAATCTTCAATCAAGAAATATTTTTAAAAAACGACGAATTTTCATCAAGCTAATTGAGTTCTCCGCAAAACAAATTCAACTTTCTATATTTAAGTCATATTTCTAACCCGAAAAAGTTGAAATCTCTACCAAGAGATGAATTTTTAAACCAGAAAAAAATCTTTATTTGTTTGAAAACAAGAGAAAAGCGAAGTTCTTAAAAAAAAAAGCGAAAAAGGGGGAAAAGAGGGCTTAATCCGAACAAAACTACTCGCTAAAAATGTCCAATCTCGGGTTAGTAACCTCTAATCTAAATGAATTTCTTTCCTGGTTATTATCGCGCGATGTTTAGGCTGGTCACTGAAGTGCCCTTGAACATTAACACACGACACAGTCTCAGCCTTCATCTCAGAAGGCAATACACAATCGTTGAACCGAACGACCGCGGACCGGAAGCGGTTTTCTCTCGGCTATTTTCAAAAGATCATCAACCCCAATGAAAATAAATGCAAAAATAAAAAGAAGCGCCTGTAAGTGCGAAATTATGAATTCAGACCATCAAATAATAAATCCAGGGACACGAGAGCGGAGTCGAAGAGACGGCCATC
Source organism: Druon quercuslanigerum (assembly GCA_010014905.2). NCBI lineage: Eukaryota > Metazoa > Arthropoda > Insecta > Hymenoptera > Cynipidae > Druon > Druon quercuslanigerum. Next base: position 9,745 of record JAAAKG020132990.1, read on the forward strand.
GGGGTATATTTCGGTTAGGGTATTTCCTGCGGTGGGCATATGGCGAGGGGTAGAGTTGCCAGAAGGTTCCCACGGTCAAAACTTTTCCCGGCCACGGCTCTTGGCTCGCCAGGAAAGCAAGAGCCCAGTAACTCTCTTACCTCCTCTCTCTCTCTCTCTCGCATTTTTCCTACGAAAATCACCGGCTGATTTGCAAATTCATTCAACTCGACAAATCCCCGAGTCATTAAAGTTTACTGTTAGGGTCGAGCCTTTATGATTTACGACTTTCAAAGTTCGAAAAAAATAATTCTCCTTTAAAATATTGAAAAAGACAAAAATGAGCCAGACTTGTTGAAAACCAGCAAACGGAAACTGTCATTAGACGATAAATACCGAAGGTGCGGCTGTCATCGAATATTATGTCTGTTATCAGAACTGAATACCGACTTTGTAAATATTATCAAACGTGAATCGAGTAACACGATATCGCGAATAAACAAAGGATGAAGGAAGGGGTATTCGTACTACAATGATCTAACCCATTACAGAAAAAAGGCCATAACCTCAAAAAAAAAATCCAATTTAGAAATAAACTATTAAAACAAAAAAAAAAACCGGAAGTGGATTAAAGAATCGGACGGAAGACATTTTTTCAGAGGGTTCCCTTCCCGCCGAAAATGTGCACATCGCGAAATAAACATGTTTTTCCCCGTTGTCATGACAACACCAATAGATGAAAAATCCTCGAGGAAAAAAAACAAACAAAAAAAAACAACAAAGTTCCTGCTCCGACACCGAAAATTTCTTCCCTCGTCTACAAATACCGGCTCACCGGTAAAATGGACAAGCAAGAGGCGGGATGGATTTCGATCGATGTCAACGTGACGTTCGCACGACGGAGACAGAAACACAACAATAACACTTCCCCAATTTTCCGACAAAAACAATTTTCCAAAAACTGTATATCGACACAATGTATTTTTCTTCTCGGAACAAACAAAAAAAAAAGCACACACACACTCACTCACACAGAAGAAATCCAGGTCCCGCTCATTCTCTCGGCGGATCGTGATTACTTTTGCCGCCGGTTTCACGATAATAATACGACTATTAGCCAAGAATAAAATGTAATTTCCAACCTACCGTGTCTTCGACGAGCCTTAGAGTGCGTCGTCCTCGAGTCCAGGTTACACTTTCACACATATATTTCGGGGGAATTTCAGGCGATTTTCGGCAGCAACCATTCATAAACGGACACCGACACAAGGGCCCCTTTTCGGAACTGAGACGAACGACTCGTTGAACAAAGACCACGCACGATTTTCAAATCCCGTAGCTACGATTGGCTCCGCCGAATCACGTGACATTCCCGGCCAAGACGAAAATTGACACTTCCTAATCCACCACGATTATTTATCAACGATGAAACATTAATTTTGAGGTTAAATTAATTTAAAAAAAAACACTCCGCGAGACAATCCACATGACTGGTGTGAATCGATGTTAATATTTCACACGGCCGTCAAAGAGACGACACAACTCCCCGATAGGAAAATGGCCGATTCCAAACAGAACAGCAAGAAGTACACCAAATTTTACGTGAAATTGATTTTATTTTGTTTTTTCACTCGTCTCAAAAATCGAGACGGATTTTTTACGATTTTCCGCGCCTGTTTTCACGTGCAAGTGCTCTCGCGTTTACGAGATTAATGACACGTTTTATTGGGGAAGGACGGACGAGTCCATTACTTTGGTAGAGGGGAGGCCGCCATTTTGAATAATGTTGAACGATAATGGCGGGAATATACACACACTTTCGGACACACACTTTATCGCGGGAAACGAAATTCGCGGAATTCAACAGACGAACCAAGAAATCCTTCTTTTTTTTTTCTTTCTTTCTTTTTCTTTTAAACTCTCGTAGAAATTATATATTCTCAACAACATATATATATATATTTTTTATAACAATCTCATGTATTTTTTGTAAATATTGATAATTTATTAAATGCAGATGGTGATGTTGATTTTTCATAGTTTTTTTTTTTGCTGGATATCATTTTTCCTCGATGGTATGATGATTTTCCTCATTTTTGGGGGTTCGTCAAATTTCTTCTTTTAACACACTTTAAAAAATATACTTTGCTTTAAAAACAGCCGTAACATCTCGTACTATTTGTGTCATAAACATGTAAAAACATTAACAAGTCTATAAAAAAAATTCACAGTAAAAATATTGGAGCTCTCAAGCTTTTTTTCGTTCACTTAAATTCGTCAAGACACCTTTTTGGATTTTTTTAAAAATAATATTCCTGGTATCTTTTGATGAATTCGGTCCTTTTTCTTTTTAATTCTATATTTTTGAATCTTTCCTCTCAATTTTTTTTAAATTTTCACTTCTATTCTTAGATTAGAACATTTTTAAATATTTTTCTCTTTGTGTCCTGCATTTTTCTTCTTGGAAGTTGAAAAAATCATGCTTGAATTCTTCTTTTTGGAATTAAAAAAATAATTTCTGAATTTCTGAATTTTTCTTTTTAAAAGTTTTGAAAAATCCTTCCTGAACTGCTGACTTTTTCTTCTTAAAGATTGATAAAAAATCCTTCCTGAATTCCTGAACTTTTCTTTTTTTAACTTGAGAAAATTTTTTGTCAATTTTTCTTCATGAGAATTAAAAAACCTTCCTGAATTCCTGAACCTTTCTTTTTTTAACTTGAGAAAATTCTTCCTGAATTTTTCTTCTTGAAAATTGAAAAAATCCTTCCTGAATTCCTGAACCTTTCTTTTTTTAACTTGAGAAAATTCTTCCTGAATTTTTCTTCTTGAAAATTGAAAA
>JAAAKG020132991.1:0-14318 GCA_010014905.2 Druon quercuslanigerum
TTCAAGAACTAATTCTTTATATGCTCTATTAGCTCGGTGCGATTTAATTGAATCATAAGATCTATGCTGGAATTCCTGCTATAGTCAATTCAGCCTCTTTTCTTGCCATTATTAAATTTTCCTCATCTTCTCCGACCAGTATTCACAAGTTGGTCTGCGAACTGTGGGTGTTTAGCTCTTTGATGGACACCAAGGCCTCTTTTAGTGCCGAACGACTTATCGCATCCTGGAAACTCACACAGAAATGCGCTTTGTTCGGCTCAATCATCACTTCCTAAAGGTAAGGGTCGGCCAGTGGGCCGACCCTGATTCATCCGAGGCTGGTTTGTATTTCTGGGACATTTAGTATTAAAGGCGAGTTTGGGTGGTAAACCAAAACGCCCGCTTTACCTTAACTCCGTAACCATTATAAACGGAAAGCAGAACACCTGATCACTGATGTTGTGTGATAGGGGGAGTACGGATTGTGACCGCTTTTCGCTCAGCTAAACCGGGGTCGCTACGCCCCGAACAAGTAAACATAAGTGAGACCAGTCGTCCCCGCACTGAGGTTACCCAAATAGGGTGGTCTGTCGTTCCTCTTTTATCCATTAAGAGATTCATAGTTACTCCCGCCGTTTACTCCCACTGGAACGTTCCCAAGGTTCCAATAGATACCTTAAGAGAACTAAAATTGGTCCTTTAGTTGAAGCTCTCTTGAAAAGAGAATGCAGACGAATTCACAAACCTGGTAAGTTAGAGATCTATTTGCAGTTGTCGACCGCTGACTTGAGACGCAAAGTTTCTTACATATTAATATGAATTTAAAGCCCATTTATCGTTTTCGGTTTCTTTTTAAAAAGTGAGATTTATTTTTGTTGGAGCTTCGTTGAAACCAAAAATTGGTTTAATGGAAACTCCAGTATTTTTTATGTTGCTTTCGTGAGAAATATTGTCACATATTAAGTCTAGACTAGAGCCTCCTATAAAGTAAGAAACGTACCATATTTTTTGTGACATAGCCAAGAAAACTCGTAATACCTAAAGTACACCCAATGTCCTATTGACAGTTTTCTTTATAGGCACTTAAACCGAGGGTCGAGTTCGAGTTTTAGAAATTACGCCGTGTCACAAAAAAATCAGCCATGCGTTTAGGATTGCCGCTATCTAGATTGGCTCCATAGCGCGACCACGAATGTTCTTGTTCTTCTTGCAAACGTGCGAACACTTTCTAATTAAAGTGCAATTAAAACGTTGCGCCCAGCGAAGGTTTTAGAGTTTCAAGTTGAGGGGATGTTGAATGAATGAGTGCGTTGAACGAGGGCTTTTTCCCAAACTCTAAATACGAGATGGCTTAAAACAAATTTAAACAGGTTTTTGGCATTTAGTACCTCCCATTGTCGCCAGATGAGCATGCGTCATGATTCGATACACGGTCGCGTAAACAGTGAAGTATGAACAAGTGTCAACGAAAAATGAAATTTATTGTTCTTTAGTGCATAAATTGATACAAGTGACGTTTGTATTTTTAATTTTGAACATGAACAAATGTTTAATTTGTGGGAAATCGCCCAGCAAAGAAAATGTGACTTTACAGCAGTAAGTAAATATAACCTCTATTCCTAAGCTGTTTACTTTTATACAATTGAAACTGCATCAAATGCAAAAATATTGTATGTATTACAAATGAAAAATCGATATTTTAATTCTAATAACTCATTCTGCAGATTTCCTAGAAATGGAATATTTGGGTCGATAACACAGGCCGACAAAATTGACATCTTTTTTGAACCCAAAGTCCAGACCATGTGTCCCCGAAGGATTTTGGTATCCTAAAACCGAATCCGTTATCCAAACTTTTTCTATACGTCAGGTTTTTGCCATATCTTAACCTGAAAGTGCAAAAATGTCTTTTTCACCCTATTTGAGGAAATATAACATGATCCGCAATTTTTTGTTATAAAAAAGTGCTAACGCCGTCATTTAGTATGTATTTTTATCTTTAATTTCCATTTTCGATCATCCTGAACCGATTTTTTTCTCCGAGATATTGCACATTAACCATTTATTCGCTTTCCTCGCCTACTTTGCTAGTTCTTCATTGCGGAACTGAAATGGTTAACGTACGATATCTCAGGGGTAAAAAATCGATTCGGGATGGTCGAAAATGAAAAAAATTAAACTTAAAAAGAAGTACATAATGGAGTTAGCAGTTTTTATTAAAAAATTTCTGTTCATGTTATATTGCCTCAAATATGGCTAAAAATAGCTATTAATGCACTTTTAGGTTAGGATATTTCATAATCCTGACGTATAGGAAAAATTGGTTACCGGATTCAGTTTTAGGACACCAAAATCCTTCGAGGTCACATGGTCCGGTCTTTGGGTACACATATTTTCGGCCTGCGTGTGCATGCGCGTGGGCGGTATGTGGGCCAATACTATAGACCGGGAAGGTTGGAGACCGCCCTTGAATAATGATAACTTCACAGAAGAAAGTTTCTCTTTCCTCAATTTAAGAATCAAAAAGCATTTAAAACCGGGATCATTGCCTACGATTTGTCCAAAAATTACCTTGGAAACACAGAGGGACATTTTCTTAACAAAAAACAGGAAAGGTAAGCAGGTACCTTCGTTCTTTAAGGATTTTTATGCAAGTATTTAACATGTACTTCAGTAAAGTTATTATACAATGGACTTGTAGACATTTTTAGTACTTTCACTTATTTCTATTTTTAATAAACTGCGACAAGTTGGGTGAAGTCTCTTTGAATTTCGAAAAGATTTTAGGCGAAAATTGTAATGAGATCTCAGCAACTTTTGGCCGAACTGCTTCAGAACCAGCATTAAACGATTCGAAAAAAAGAATTGTTAACGAAATAGTCTCATTTGTAGTTAAGAAAATTTATTTTCAACAAAAAATATAATCTTTGAATTTAAGAAAACTGAATTTCTAACTAAACAGTAGAACTTCTAACCAAAACATTGATTTTCTACAAAAATTAAACGAATCTACAATGAAAGAGTTACATTTTTACGTCATATTCATTTTCGACCTAAAATAGAAGAATTTAGTTTTCACTGAAGATATCCATTTTCGATTTAAAAGCTTATTTTGATCAGAGAAGATTAAAATTCCATAATAAAATAAGAATTAGACACAAAAAAATTTCACAAGAAAAAACCTTTTTCATACTATCATCAAATTTTAATCAAATACTTAGATTTTTAAAGACATTGTCAACCTAATACTTATTCTTAACCGAAAAAATGAATTTTCAAGAAAAAAGAAGAATTAGTCATTAGGAATGTTAACGCCCAGATTGAATAATTTCATAAATTTTATTCTTTCTTATGTCACATACTATACATAAATACTGTACAAAAATATACGTTTTTTATTTTCTCATATCTTCTCATATCTATCACACCATCTCACACCTTGTCATCCATCTTACAATAAAACATGCTCATTTTATTTCTCAAATAATCACGTTTGAATTTTCGCGCTTCTTTTACATGGTTCATCTGGCGACTATGGGTGGCGCTGAATGCCAAAAACTGCTTTTAATTTGTCTCAGTTCCATGCATCGCCCCCACTTCCAGTTCTCCTATAAAATTTGCACGCCTGTCAACTGCTCGCCAGCCAGCAGAAAACTCATTAGAGTAAAAGAGATAGAGAGTACTTTTCTTCCAATTTCCCGATCTCTGTCTCTCTCACTCTTATAATTTTTCTGCTAGCTGACGACCAGCCAGGGTTGCGTACGTAACTTACCTTAAGTAATTTACGTAGTTTTCAAGATGTAATTTACGTTCCTAGTTATTTACATGTAATTTACGTTTTCAAGATGGCGACTTGTTGTTCCCTTTTTGACTTGTAGATGTTTCTTAAGTTAAAAGAAATACGATGTCAAAAGAATAAAAAAATTAAATACAATCATTTTTATTAACAAAGGATCAACAATATTTACACACCTATGAGCTAGAATACGGTCGTAGCTAGTATTTTTAAAAATACTTTTGCAAATTGAACATTTTAAAACTGCTTGATTTTCAACTTTCAGCCGCTTAAACTTCAGTTCTTTCCAAGGGATTTTTTGTCCCCTCGCACTTTTAACATTTGATTTACTCATTTCTTAAATTTTATAAAAAGCAATTCATTTAATCTGCATTATGGAAAAAGTGAGGTTATATTATGCTCTTTTCCCCCATCGTCCTTTCCAGTCCGCCATTTTGTTACATTAATTACATTTTTACGTATAATACGTTAATTACGTATTATACGTATAAAACTTCAAGTTACGCGTAACCGTGCAACCCTGCGACCAGTATACAGGCGTGTGAATACACCATTACGATCCGAAGAGCAAACAATGGAGAAACTAATCCAAGAGATGGCACCCCGATCAAATGGCCTGGCTTTTGCATTGACATCCCATGCGGAGATTTAAAAAATGATAGAAAGATGATTAGTTTGCCTGAAATTTATAAAAAGTATATTAAAAAGGTGTAGCCTAGTGAATCTTTTATTCTTGGTAAAAGTTTTTTTTGTTAATAAGTGCGGAAAGTATGAGTCGCAAATGTATAGCGCCTGGTTGCAAAAGTGAGGTTATTATATTTACGTGTTCCTCATATTTCCTCCAAAGCTTGTAATTTTTGAGAGTTTACAGGCTCAAATTTTCTTCACCATAAAATTATATAAAAACATAAAGTTGCTGGTGCGAAGTTCTAATAGCAATGAAAACTTTCTTTTGGCAATCAAAAAGACTCCCGTATAGCCTTCCTAATTAATAATAATTAATTAATTATTAAATATTGATTATTAATTTTTATTCGCTCTATATTATTAATTATTCTTTCTGATAATTTATGAACCAAAAATTAATTTTATTGTTAAATAAAGAGCAATATATGAGTTTTAAATACTTTCTTGTGATTCAAAGTTAATAAACATTATTTTAATGTCAATATTCATTATACTTTATTGTTGCAACATAATGAAACTCTAAGAAAATAGCGAAAAATTCAACTTTTTTATTGTTTGTAGCATCAAAGTCATTTAAGGGGATAACAAATATTTTAACGAAATTCAAAAACAAAGTTCTTACTGTTCAAATTTTAAGGAGTACTTTGATTTTTTGAGATTTTTAACTATATCTGCGATGCGGAAACACAAGGAATTTTTTTTATTAAACTTTAGGGGACTGTTTTTGATTTCCAAAAATAAAGTTTTCATTGCTATTAGAACTTCGCATCAGCAAATTTATATTTATACGCCCTAATGTTTAATATGAGTTTACTAATAATTAGGAATATAAAACTAAAGTTTAAATTTAAATTTAAATCAATTTTTAAATTACTTTATGTTTTTCTATTATGCAATTCAATGCAAAAGTCCGATTAATTGATTGGGGATTAGTTTCATAGAAATTTCCCCTCCGGATCGTTCATTCTGTTTGAGACCTCTGATTACTTCACTTTGTCGAAAGAATCAGATCTCTGTTTTATCTTTCATTCTTGTTTGAATATTTATTTAGCTGCATTCAAATACGCTCAACTTTCACTTAAGTCAAAGCTCAGTTATGTCAACGATCGTATATATCAAAACGCACCGCCCAGATATTTCGCATTTCACATCCCCTCCACTTAGCAACACGTGACAGATTTAATTTAATTTAATTTTTTACCAAAAATCACTAATTTTTACAATATTCATGTATCTTCAGCTCAAAAAGATAAAGTTTGAATTTTCAACCAATATGATGTATTTTCTGTAATTTGCATAAAACTACCCGATTTTTAAACTAAAAAAATATAACTTTTAATCACAAAATGGAATACTTTATTTTTCCTAGATATTTATATTTTTCATACAGTTTTGATATTTCTGTATGACATTGTATATTCTTTCACATTTTATTCTTCAAGATTTTACATTTATTGTAATATTTGGTTTGAAAATCTCGCGCTTTTCATCAGTTCTGTTTGCGGTTTAATCGTAGCTAATTAAAACAGTGGAAAGTTTTGACACAACTCTACCTAGAGTATCTGATACGGAACAGCCGCATGCTTAGTCTGCTAGCCGAACACGCTCGAGCAGTCAGGAGTGTGCATGGTGCTGCTTAGGGCACTGCGCACTTCTTGCCGTTATTACAAATTATATTTCTGTTACCATTTAAGAATTTCAGGAAACTATTTCTAACATTCAGAAACTGCTTCTGAAGTTCAGTGAGAATTCAGTACATAGTAACCCCCAGGAATAATTTTTATCTTAAACTTTGTTAAAAAACACTGCAGCACGTTTGTCTTCTAAAAGGTAAAATTTCCCTGACGAAAATATTTATGTGATAAATGTGATATGTCAAACGGCTGCGTCTATGTTGCATAGAGATATTACAGATAAAGTAGGCGTGCCATAGGCCGCCTGTAAGTGGAAATGACCGCTCGTTAGAAAGAGAGAGACGATGAATTTGGCGTTGCTGTCTTTGTCTACTGGAGTATGCGCAATGACTTCATTCTGGCAGCTGTTAATACGCATGTGCAGTAATATAATAAAGTAACTCATGCACAGTACGCAATGAAAGAGAGAGACAGAATTACCAATTCGATTCTCTCTCTTTTCATTCAGTGGACGCACTCACATACAGGCATGCCTACTCTATCTGTAATATCTCTATGCTATGTTCACCGAAGAAACTTCCTCCAGAAATTCGAAAATCCTCGTAGTTGTTTACATAGTCTTACTTTATTTAAACAAATTTAAACCAAAAAAAATCACCTACACTTGCAGGATACATAGGCTGCACTTAGATTAGTTTATAGTGTTTGTTGACAAATTTAGAAGTCTCGATCGGAGTCGACAGAAATTAAAGGTTTGTTTAGCAGAAGTAAAGTACTGAACTTAGCTGAGTGTCGTTGTTCTCCGATCACAGAAGCTGCAACTGGTCAGGGGTTAGAACCTATACTCGTCACGTAACTGACTCCTAAGCCCACCAAATGGACGGAAGTTTGGTTTTGATTCACTATTTAATTACTGAAAAATTTTGCTTAACGTCAAATTTATATCTATGATTCTGTAACGCAATTTCAACTTTTATTGTTAACCCGCTGACAGTACATTATGCATATTGCGTCAAAAAAATAAAGGCTAATACTGCGTTTGACACAATATGTCTCATGTAAAATAAATAGAATTATACTATTTTAAATATCATGAAACTTGGCACACAAAGAATTTTTGGATCTCTGAATTCGAATATGGAATTAGACATCCAAAATTAAAAATGGGAATCCAATATCTTGGATAGAAATTACGCAAAATTGACGGATTTTCATGAAATTTAGAGACTCTTTTAATAAGGGGCATTGCCATCTAGTACTAGTCTTTTAAATCTGTGAGAAACACACAAACTAGACACTTCAGCCAATGATAATCTTTTACTAATCACTACTAATTACTAATTACTACCATCGATATATAGTACTTGGATGGGATTCTGATACCCTCGAGCTCTAATTTCCGATGCCCTCGGGATTTCGAGGGCATCGGAATCCCACCCCAGGACCGCTAGCTACGGTCGTCGGAAGTGAAATAGGGAGTAGAAAGAGAGCAAAAATCGACAAAGTTCCTCTGACTTTTTCTAAGGAATGTGATTGGTTTTACTCATCTTCCACCTGCTTTCATTTGAAAAGGATCAATGCATCAATCGCCATCCTTAGAAAAGGACAGGTCTTCTGATGGTCGTAGCTAGCGACCCCGTACTATGTTTCGATGCCTTTTACATTCTGCGTGTATTTTTCGCTCCAACGGTACTTCAACATCATTGAGTAAGGATGCCAAATAGTCAGGAATATTAGTTCAAAGTTATTATAAACGTAGATGCTGCACGTTACTAGCAAACCTATAAGATGCTCCAAGAACTGAAAAATGCCATTCTATCAAGAGAGACAGTTTGTTTTTAGCTAATAGCATTTTTTAGTTTTCGGAACTAAATCGGAATTATATATTCCGATCCCTTGCTGGCTAGAGCTTAGCGATCAGACAACAAGAACACTCAGCTAAGTTCAGTCTTTTACTTTTGTTGAACAAACCTGTAGTTTTTTTCGACCCTGATAAATACCAACATTTGTAATCATTCACTATAAACTAAGCTAAGAGCATCCTATGTATTCCGTAAGTATAGGTGAATTATTTTTCGGTTTAAATCGTTTAAATAAAGTAAGACGATTTAAACTAAATGCCGCGAGGTTTTTTAAATTTCTAAAAAAAATTTTTTTGATGAACCTCGAGGAAGCTGCTTGACATATCACATATGTTAGATAAATATTTTTCTCTGATAAATTTGATCTATCTTCAGACAAATTATATTTTTCGTCAGATAAATTTTATATTTTGGTGGATAATCCAGTTGCAGCGTTTCGTCAAATTTTAAGATAAATTTTATGCCTGGTCTTTACGTTGTAAATTTACTATAAAAGTTACTGAGTTTCGTTTTCAGCAACTTTATTTCATAAATTTCAGTTACTTTAGTACCTTAAATAAGTCGGGATTTTCGGAAAATTTCTATCAACCTTATAGCCATGCACTTTTTAATAATATAATGGTTATTTCCATATTTTTCAGACGTTTCTGGACATCCTTTTACAGACGATCAGTTACTTGCACTAGGAATTACAACACTAGGATTAGGAGGATTAGCAGGCTTACATTATCACGACCGTAGACATCCAATAAATAAATTTCACAGGGAACAAAGGGATAAAGCAAGATATGGAATTCCTGCTGGAACTGGAGTGACTCCATCATCAGAATACCACGTTGTACATAATGTAAAACCTGCAAAAGAAGAAAAAGCTAAAGATCGTAAATAAAAATGACTCTCCCATCAGAAATACCATCATGTTTACCTGAATATAAAGATCAACAAGAAAATAAGCATCATGAATATATAAAAGTATTTTAAAAACAAAATAATCAAAAATTATTATGTAAGTTTATGTCCAATGCTGTAATATTTACGAAAAATAAATTATTTGCATACTGTCAATTAGCTCTTATTTCTGTTTCAATCTATTTATGTCTTAATATATCGCATCCTTTAATATATATAAGCACGAATAACTCACCTTTGCGCTGAAGAGACTTATACGTACATGGGCGTGCCAAAGAGCCGCATGCAGGATGTGCCGTCTATAAAGGACACTCTCCGCAGCAGATATAAACGACTCATTTGGCAGATTTGGTCTTTCGAACTTTCGGAGAGGAACAAAGTATTTGCAACGAACATGCTTGTCGTCCCTGTAGTACTCTATTCATTTTCAGTGGTTCTATGGACGAAGGACGAGCTCAGATCCCTTGATATCGGGACACGAAAGGACACATAAACAAAAACATCTCACGCCGTTAAGGTGATCGCGGAATATTGAGTATTGAATGTCTTCACAACAGGATAATTTTGGGTACATCACATAGAGTCGCAAATGGAGGCTGCTGAAACACTTGGACTTAACTTCAGTATCGGGAGTGAGCAGAATGCATAAAATCTTATCTATCTCGAGTACTCACTCCTAAAAGCCCGGATTCAGAAAGCACAGGAGAAAAACTTCCGGGAAGAACTCCTCGATAAGAGGATGTACAGCATCATCTTGCGCAGCACAGAGGGTTTGATTTTGGCATGTCAAGATGATGTCATTTCCACCTTAACATACCGTCGCCACATTTTGAGCCAAGACATTCCCGGTGATAGCTGCAGGGCGTGCCATGCACATCCCGAGAATCTAGGACACATACTATCTAGTTGTCCAACTCATGCGGGAACGACCTAATAGAGTCAATTGTCGAGAATGAGAAGCGCCGCATATACTGGAACTTTATATTCTCGACAATTGTTTCTGTTGCACACTCGAGACCTGATGTAGTTTTCCTTGACTTCGAGAAGCGAAATATGTTCGTTATCGAATTTTCGGCACCAGCTGACAAAAACGTTATAGCCAAGGAGAATGAAAAGAAAGAGAGGTGTAAAGACCTTGCCAAGGAGTTGCGACGTTTGTACCCGAAATATTCTGTTAAATTATTTGTCCTAATCATCGGCGCTCTTGGAGGTGCCAAGCTTTCACTGGTTAATAGCCTGAAAAACATCGCTGCGTGTGAACAATATGCTAAACACTTGCGGGGAAAATGCAGAAGGCGGTCGTCCTTGGGTCGCTCCGTGTCCTCAGGGTGCACGAGACTTTTGCCGAATCGTCGTATTGATTCCGTCACAGATCAGGTGCAATTTTTCAGATTAGCACCCGATCCCGACAAAATCCTGCGGTTGACCTTATGACAAAATTTTAATCATATAAGCCCGATAACATAAAAAAATATATATGTACATTAGAATGACCATTTTTGACTCTTTCAATGTCGAAAATTGAAGATCATGTTCGTTAACCAGCTATTTGGTTTATAGAATTTCAACCCCCACCCCCTCCCCCAAAACGAAAATAAACATTTTAAGCCGAAAAACGCAAGATATGAAAAATGATGAGGATAAAAACGTTGCTTTTTGAATGATCTACAAGATAAGCATAAAAACTTTTTGATTTTTAGTAGAAAATCAAAAATTTAATTCTTGATCGTAAGAAAAATAATGATAAATCTAAAATTCCATTTAAAAGTTAAAATATAAAAGATACAAAAAAAATATTCTGCACCAAAATCATAGAGCTAAAAAAGATTTGAAAGTGGAAATTAAAAAAAAAAATTTATTTTTGGACAAACGACACAACGTATGAAAAGAAATCATAAAACAAAAGATCTTTAACCTGAAAAGAGCTACAAATTTTTTTTAAACATTTTTTTATATTTTATATTATTTAATTTAAGGGTTTAAATTAATACTCGCACTGTCAACGTTTTTTAGCACCTTTTCTCTTTAAACGGGGTTCTGTGAGACACAAGGTTTTTTTGTCAAAGTGGCAGCAAAAATTTGGAAAATAGGGAGCATATAAGATATTGTTTAAATAATTATAACTTTGTAACAAAAGAATGCAAAGTTTAACAAAGGACGTGAAATTAAATTTAAAGGTTCAAAATTAAAGATAAAATAAATAGAAATATGCTACTGCAAACTGGAATGCTTAATTTTAATATGAATTTTTAATGAAAAATAGTTACCTATGGAAAGAATACTTTGTGATAGAAAGTATACAATTTCCTTTGATTTTATTCACTTTTGTTTATAAATGGTTGTGAAAGTTAAAAAGGACTTAAAAATACTTGAAAATATGACTTTTCGCATTCATCTCCGCGAAAGTAGTGCGCTTGGGTTCGGGGTAGAAGAGACCGTACCCCCTCCTCCCTAGTACGTTGCGCCATTTATGAATGCCACTCGAAAATATTTTAAACATTGTAAAACCACAGAAAACTTTCTAGGCTGTAAAACAGTCCTCAAATAACTTAAAATATGAAAAAAATAATGTTTTACGATAATCCACAAAAGTTCAACTAGCACTAAACAGTTGCTCTTTCGTCCTTCGAGTCTCTATTTCCATATAATTTTGCAGGGTGGGGATAGAGCTTGGGCTTTTTTCCAGTTCAGGAGTAATTGTCGCAGGAAATTTTGTCTTGGTCTCACAGATCCCCGTTCACCGTGCGAGGGCCAATATTTATTTTTGAGACAACTTTGCATTTAGATTGTGCCACACCCATATTTTCTAAAAATTCTGCTCTTCAATTACATTTTCTTTTATCAACGACAAAGATACGTGATCTCTTGATTTAAGCGGTGATCCTTTAACAAATTTAGTGATATTATCTAGTCGGGTTGACAAATTGCACTATGTGATATTCCTTTTTCTATTAACGAAAAACAAAAGGTGCAGCGCACTTCAAATTTTGGTTTTTGGTCAGTTTTTAAAGGTCCAGGATCATCTTTAACACAAGAGAAAGCAAGGCCGTAGCTACATAAGAGAAAAAGAGGTTTGAACCTACCCCGAAATTCTTGGCAAGGTCATAGTAAACACATATATGCAATATCTCTGGCTCAGTTAACTCTGTGTGGAAAAATGTGATATTTTAAACCTTCCGCAGTGGAACTCCGATGATTAAAGGCGATGGGATCTCTCATTCCACCATGTGAGACAGAGAGCGAGGTGCGATCGAATTCGATAACACCTCCTTGTGTATCTGGCATGGTAGAAAGAGAGGTCTGACCGATTTTAGACATCGGAGTCCCAATGCAAATGTAGGTACTGTGTTCGTTTGCTAATTCGCCACGAAAGAATTCAGCTATTGATATCCTCCAGAAATTCTATAATAGTAGTTGGCCGACCATTCCATCATTCGCATTCATGGGACTGAATCATCTGATCAACTGCGATTGATTATTTGACATTATTAATGTCTAACTTGTGTTATTGAAGTTCTTTGGAAGTGCAACGTGAACCCGTCCCCAAATATCCATAAGCTTTTAATAATTTTAGCAACATTACCTGTTACAACATGTACCCCTGAGAGGACATTTTCTATATTGAAACGTGTTAAAAGATATTTGCGAAATTTTACCGGCCAGGAAAGACTGGCTCGTTTGGCGTTAATGTCTATGCATCACAAAGTCGATATTAGCACTGATCACGCCTACACAGCTCTGTGTAATAGAAGTGACCGAAGAGTGGACTTAGGCGGGGCACAGAGGGGTGCAGATTAGTTCAAAGAGTGGTGGTAGATGGCGCCAATGTTTTTTCATGAGGGACGTAGAGAGGCAAGGGGGTTGCGCTGTCATAAAAGTAAGGTTATGTATGGTTTGTTTTGTTTTGGCTTGCGTGTTAGTTGGTGTTAATCGTGTTCGTCGTGTTTTTGTGAATAAATAAATTATGATTGATTCCAAGGAATGTGTTGTGCACGGTTGTCAGATCTTTGTGTATAAATTGATGGTTTAAATGTGTTGAATTAAATTTTTTATTCAAGGTAAATTAAATAATTAATTACAAAATCCAGGATTTACTAAACAGAAAATGTGTAAAAATGATTCTTAATATTTTTCTTCCAATTCCTGTGTGATATTTCCAGAATCTCACATCAATCCTTCAAATTGTTGTTGATTTCAAATTTTACAACATTTTCAAAAAACAAGCCAGGTAAAATATACCAGGCCGGCGGGCCTGGCTGACGACCCCCTCCGCTCGGTTGCGACTTCGTTGTCGTTCTCGCGGCCAATCGGAGGACTCGAACGCTGTCCCCACCGTCTCGGGAAGTTCCGCGCTCGGTCAGCGAGAGTCGAGAGCGACTCAGAAGTGACAGTTAGCATCGAGAATTCCTGAGGTTTAGCCGTACCGGCCCGTCCTCAATTTTCTTTGTGTACTTTTTCCTTTCGAATAAACCATGAATAGACAGTAGTGATCCTTTGTTGCTTTGTTGCGAACCCTCGCCTTTTTTCAGCGTTTCAGTCATCCAGCCGTGAGACTTCGTGTGGTGTTTTAGTGGTCGTGTGAAGAATTCGGTGTCGCGTTTGTGGACTCACAGAATCCCCTTTATGTCAGCGCGTGAACACAGATTGAAAGCGAATCGGCGTACCATCCGCCGTCGCGCCCTGCGGGCCTACATCGCCGCCCTGCAGTCACACGGAAACCGGATCGAGGAAACGCGTGAGTTGGCCGACCGGGCCACCACGTCCAGCCGTAGAGAAACGCGAGTGTTAGACGAGTTGGTTAACCGGGCCACCGTCCGTGAAGTGTCGCCGCGTCCAGGAAGCAGTCGTCGATCTGAGAGCGAGTTGGTCCAGAGGACCACCGCTGTCAGATCGGCCGGGTCATCGCAGACACACCAGGAAGGAGGTGAGTTGGCCTACCGGGCCACCACCAGAGAGGGAAAACACCGACGCATCGAGGGTGAGTTGGCCAAGACAGAGACAACGCGAGGAGGAGGCCGTATGAGTGCAGAGGGCCGCTAGAGTTCGGGCGGAAAATCATCGTAGGGAGGTAGATAGACATCGTGTTCTAGAAGAGTTGAAGTAGGAGACACGCCGGGAGGGGAAATCCGTCACAGCAGCAGCCCGGCCACAAAACCCTGAGAACTCTGGACTGTTGGAGGAAGGACGGTGGAACCTCGAAAGGTGTGCCATTAATAAGAATTTTTTGTCATAAACTGTTTCCTTTTGCACTGTCAGGCTTTTTCTGATAGTGTATTTACTTTAAATATGTTATTATTAATAAATATATTATGAAATTTTATGAAATAGCTTCGGAAATGAAAAATTAGAATATTAATAATTTACTTTAATCCTGCACCTGAAAAAACGTGATATCAAATTCAACGCGCATGACACATAAGAATCGCGCGAAAAATTAAACTGGACAAT
>JAAAKG020132992.1:0-14318 GCA_010014905.2 Druon quercuslanigerum
AGAATCCAATCTGATCATTCTTTCGAAAGTTATCGTGCCTACAGTATACATACTACAGACTACAGACTATACAGACAGACAGAGACCTTAGCAACAATAATTTTTCCTGACTCAGGAGGTCTCAAAACGTGGAGATTTTATGAAAACCGAAAAAGGAAAAATTTTATATAAAACCAATACCTTCTGATTAGGATGAGAATGTAAAAAAACCTTAATACATCAAAAACGGAATAAGTGACACGTGTTTGAACCAAAATTTGCAAGAGACTCATTTTACCCTTAAAATTGTGAAATCATCGTAAAAAATGTTAAAATGTTGCTATGTTAATTTAAAAAAAGAGTTTCTCCTTATTTTCGGATTCCTGTATTTATAGTTTTTCTTTCTGTGGATAAATTTTAAATTTCTAAAATACTTTTTGTTTGGATTCTAAACCTAAATTATAGAGGTGAATAATGAAAATAAAAATCAAATAAGAAAATATATAAATAAATTAGCTTCCTAATTCATGAATGTTAATATCCTAATAACTTTTTAATAAAAAAATACCATTCCAAAATTACTTAATTCTATTTTAATTGCTTAATTAATGCATTATATTCAAATGAGACAATTTTATACTTTACATTTATTTTGAACCTCAGTTTTCTGAATTTTGACACTTTTTATCCTAAAGGTTATTTTTTTTTGAATATTTCTATGTTATATTCTTTTTTCTGATAGTTTGAAGTCCTTGAACAGTGTACAAAATTTAATTTTAATTTTCATTGTCTTCAACTTCATTTTTTTCAAATTCAAATCATTTATAAGAATACTTTCATGCACATTTTTAAGAAAGATTTCTAATTTAAAATATTTCAGAAACAGAAATATCGTTTAATTTTGTAAATTATTTATTTAAAAACTGATAATTTTTTACATTTTCTAAGTTGTCTGTTTTCGAAGATTTAATTTGAAACTATTCAATTTTTAATGTTTGAATATAATATTTATTTGATTATGAACTCTTCCAAATTGATGTTTTTACTTTTAAATGTGATTAAACAAATTTCTGATTTTAAATGCTTTTAAATCGATATAGTTATTTTGTGAATGTGATTCATTAAAAAAAGATCGACAATGAAGGTTTTTCATTTTGAATGGAAATAACACAAATTTGGAACAATTTCAGATTTGTAATCAACGTTATTTAATTTAAAGCAGTTTGCATTTAAAATTATTTTGTTTAACAATTTTCATTCAAATTTATGTGCTTGCAAATGCTTTCAAATTATTAATCCTGATCACTTCAAACTTCAATTACTCATCCATTAAGGCTTGAAATTTTAAACAGTACTTTTGAAATATGAATTGCTTAATTTTTCAATAACAGAATTTGAAATTATTTGACTTAAAAAATGTATGCCTTGAAAATATTCGATTATTACGTGTTGCAAAGTAAAAAAGTACAATTTTAAAAGATTGTTCTTCGAGAAGTCGAAAAATTTTAATAAGTCCGAATAAAACATTAAATTTACATTTTCAGCTAATAAAATAGGTCCAATTTAAGATTTAAAAAAAAAACAGACCCTGAATAAATATTACAAATATATTAAATTTTTGTTTACTGAATAATATACTTGAAAATTCGAGCCTCAAGTAATAAGCAGACTCCAACTTCGGCAAACGATTCCCGTATCTCCAGGAGAAACGAGATTGACGAAGTTGTAGCCAAGAAACCAGTTCATAACAACTGTAGTTTCCAGAGATTGCACATACTATTTTCAAAAGAGAACTTGGGATAAGGAATTTCCTATTCTCTATTGTTTTCACATATCAGACTTCACAGTCGAAAATTATCTCAAAACAGGGGACATGGGTTATTTCTCATGAAAATAGGCGAATAGAAATAAATAAATAAAATTAATGTAGGGAAAAGCTCCCTATAGTAGACAATGTAACCTATATGGGATAATCACTAATAAAGAACATAAATAAAATAAAAATAATAGATTTCGATTTTAATTAATGAACTCGTATATCATCTTAGCTACTAGTTCAAATAAAATAATTATTCGAGATATAAATTAGTATTTTTAATATACCAAAGGAACTTAATTAGTAATTAATTAATAACAAAATAGTTGATTTTTTGAGCAAAGAAGTCAAAATTTTTTTTGAATTGAATTTGAAACACGGAAAAATTTTGTTAAAAAAAAGGTCATTTCCAAACAAGAAACATGCATTTTCCACTAAATAGTTGAATTTTCAATTTAAAAAAAAATCAAATAAGCAGTTCCATTTATAACCAAATAGTTGACACTTTTAAATAAAAGAGACAAATTTTTAAGAAGGTTTAATTTTTTAATCTAGTAGTTTTATTTTTGAACCTAAAAAGATAAATGATTAAACTAAAAAACGGATTTCATGAAGAGTCGAATTTTAAACCAAAAAACAAAAATTTAACCAATTAGTTGGATTTTCAAACAAACACGGAACAATTAAATTTTCGGCTAAAAAATTAGTTTTTACCAAAAAAAACGAATATTCAACAAAATAGGTACCTTTTTAACCATTAGCGTGAATCTTCACTTAAACAATAAATTTTTAATAAATTAGTTCAAACTTCAACTAAGTAGTTAAACATTTAACAAGTTAGTTGAATTTTCAACCAATAAAAAGTAAATTATGCAAGAAAAATGTAATAGTTCATACTTTAATTTAAAAATATTGGAATTTGAATTTTTTAAAATTAAATCCTAAAAAAAACAGAACATTTTCAACCAAACAGTTGAACTTTAACCAAATTGACGAATTTGTTTATACAAAAAGACTAATCAAACTAATAATAGAATTTTCAACCATAAATTTAATTGAAGGCCTTTTAAATAAGAAAAATTACCTTTAACCAAAAAATATGACATTCCTACCAAAAGGCGTATTTTTCTAAAATTTAAATTTTTAAATTTTTAAAAATTAAATCGTCAACCTAAACTGATAATTTTAAACCAAATAGTTGCATTTTTAACTAAACGGACAAATTTGTTTATCTAAAAAGACTAATTTTTAAGGAAACTTTTAAATTTTCGATAAAAAAATATGGCCTAAAAAATATTTGAATTTACAACTAAATAATTAAACTTTCAACCTAATAATAGAATTTTCAACTATAAATTTAATTGAAGTCCTTTCAAATAAGAAAAATTAACTTTCAACAAAAAAATATGACATTTCTACCAAAAAGTGTATTTTTTTAAAATTTAAATTTTTAAATTTTTACAAATTAAATCGTCAACCAAAGCAGATAATTTCAACCAAACAGTTGCATTTTTAACCAAATGGAAGACTTTGTTTATCCAAAAAGAATAATCAATCTAATAATAGAATTTTCAACTATAAGTTTAATTGAAGGCCTTTTAAATAAGAAAAATTAACTTTCAACCAAAAAATATGATATTTCAACCAAAAGGTTTTTTTTTAATTTAACTTAACAATTTTTTTATATTAAATCTTCAACAAAAACAGATAATTCTAAAACAAACAGTTGAATTTTGAACGAAACGGACGAATTTGTTTATCTAAAAAGACTAAAGTTTAAGGAAAAATTTAAATTTTCGATAAAAAAAACATGGCTTAAAAAATATTTGGGCTTACAACTAAATAATTAAACTTTCAACCTAATAATAGAATTTTCAACCATAAATTTAATTGAGGAGCTTTTAAATAATAAAAATTAACTTTCAGCCAAAAAATATGATATTTCAACCAAAAGGTTTTTTTTTTAAATTTAAATTTTTAAAAATTAAATCGTCAACCAAAACATATAATTTTCAAGGGAACAGTTGCATTTTTAACCAAATGGACGAATTGGTTTATTCAAAAAGACTAATCAACCTAATAATAGAAGTTTTAAACATAAATTTAATTGAAGGCCTTTTAAAATAGAAAAATGAACTTTCAACCAAAAAATATGACATTTCTACTAAAAGGTGTATTTTTTTTAAACTTCAAAATGTTTAAAAATTAAATCGTCAACCAAAACAGAATTATCAACCTGGTATAGAATTTTCAACCATAAATTTAACTGAAGGCCTTTTAAATTAGAAAAATTAACTTTTAACAACAAAATATGGCATTTCTTCCAAAAGGTGTATTTTTTTAAAATTTAAATTTCAAAATTTTTAAAAATTAAATCGTCAACCAAAACAGATAATTTTCAACCAAACAGTTGCATTTTTAACTCAACGGACGAATTTGTTTATGTAAAAAGACTCATTTTTAAGGAAACATTTAAGTATTCGATAAAAGAAGATGACTTGAAAAAGTTTTTTGACTTTACAAATAAATAATTAAACTTTCAACCTAATAATAGAATTTTCAACCATAAATTTAATTGAAGAACTTTTAAATTGAAAAAATTAACTTTCAACCAAAAAATATGACATTTCTACAAAAATGTATATTTTTTAAAATTTAATTTAAAAAATTGTTTTACATTAAATCTTCAGCCAAAACAGATAATTTTTAACCAAACAGTTGCATTTTTAACTAAATGGACGAATTTGTTTATCTAAAAAGACTAATGTTAAGGAAACATTTAAATTTTAGATAAAAGAAGCTGACTTAAAATTTTTTTTTGACTTTACAACGAAATAATTAAACTCTACACCTAATAATAGATTTTTCAACCATAAATATAATTGTGGACCTTTTAAATTATAAAAATCAAATTTTAACCAAAAAATATGACATTTCTACCTAAAGGTGTATTTTCAATCCAAAAGGTCAAATTTTCTATTTAAAAAGACGAATGTTTAAGAAAAAAAGTTTAATTTTCAAACAAAAAAGATTACTCTTCCGAAAAAGTTGAATATTTAATAAAGTAATATTATTTTCAACCGAAAAAAAATCAAAAAATGATTTTTCTACCAAAAGATGAATTTC
The DNA here is from genome assembly GCA_010014905.2 of Druon quercuslanigerum. Taxonomy (NCBI): domain Eukaryota; kingdom Metazoa; phylum Arthropoda; class Insecta; order Hymenoptera; family Cynipidae; genus Druon; species Druon quercuslanigerum. The sequence continues at coordinate 4,922 of JAAAKG020132992.1, forward strand.
CAATCCAGAAGGACAAATTTTTTTTATAAAAAATTATGAATTATTAATTTTAAAAGTATGACTTTTCAACAAAATAGTTGAATTCTTATCAATATATTTCAATTTTCATCCCAATAATAGAATTTTTAATCAAAAGAAATGAATTTCTAAGGCAAAAATATATCAATTCTGCATCAAAAATAAAATAGTAGGCTTTTTAAATCAAAAGAATTAACTTTCAAGCTAAAAAAAAAAGAATTGTCTATAAAAACGGCAAATTTTGTATCCCAAAAGACAAAAATTAAATGTTTGAGCACAGCACAAAAGATGACTTCATCATTCATTGATTCCAAAATTCAACCAATTACTTTAAATGTTTATAAACGAAAAAATTAATCAGATAAAACTTGTACTAGTGTCCCATCCATTGTTCAAAAAGTTTATATGAAAATTTATGAAATTTGTTGAAAATTCGTCTTTTTGTTAGAAAATTAATCTTCTTGGTTGAAAATTCAAGCATAAAGATGACTTTTTAACATAATAGTTGAATTTCCAATAAAATAATTAAATTGGTAATCTTATAATATAACTTTTAACCACATTAAACTGCATTCTGAATAAAAAACATAATTTAGAGAAAAAACAAAAAGGAGAAAAAGTGGAAGTTTTTTGAAAGCACAGAACAAACGAGGATTCTTTAAAAAGGAGAAAAGAGGGGACTAAGGACAATAGTATGAAGTCTAAAATATAATCACAAAAATTGAATAGTATAATTTAAATAACCATACAAAAGTTTAATTTAAAAATGGACAATAGCGGAATCGAGTTGAGGTAAATCAGTAGGTATAAAAAAATAAGTTACGATTATTACGTATTAAAAATCAACTTCAAGTTGCTCCATATATTAGAATCTAGTCTATTTTTAGAAATTTCGTGCTTTGTACTTTTAGTGGAACTATGGAATTCTCGGCAATACACTGAACCCCGTAGTTAGTGCCAGTTTTTCGGCTGACGGTGGACCTGACCCGTCTCCTCGGCACGGCGTCAATTCTCGGAAGAACTAACTCCGGGGGCACTATCTCCGGGTTTCAGTGTATTTACTATCGTAAAATATGTGTCGATTTTATAACGTGCATCACACCGTTCTGCTTGCGTTTCTTATCGGAAAAATATGGAACCGTCAAAAATTAGGCTTTGATCAATTGATTCGACCTGAGAAGGTGCGGAATGTATTTCAGTATGACGGAACTCACCAAAAACAGAATTTGCACGAAATTTGGCCAAAGGCTGTACTCAAATTAAAGAGTCGAAATATATATTAAAAAAGAAACATTAATTAACAAGCGAACATAAATACTCCCAACCCGAAAATATTTTTGTAAACTCTAACACGAGGGAAATTGCGAGTCCGATTTTCGTTGTTAATTAGGTGTCCAAATATAATTGGGTGCAATACAAACAAAGTGCAAGAGTAACAAGCATATGTCGCGAAAATAAAATATCTAGTCGATCTGGATCGCTCAACATTTGACCCAATTTTCACAAACTGCGACTCCACTAATGACCCAGCTCGTCAAGCATTGAATTACGTATGAAACATACGGCCCTCTCTCGCGTTTTACCGCGTTGCAAAAAATCCCCTGTGGAGATTCTGATACCTTTCCATCGTCGGCATTAGGAAAATCTTAATAGTCAAGCTCTGCGGGAATTTTCCACAAAGAAAGTCGAATCGAGACTGATTCTTGTCATTGTACATTTTGCACAATAGGCTAATTCCTTTGGAGATTGAGTCCACAGGTCGCTCAAATTTATTAATTCAAGGCTTCAAAAGTGGGCAATTTATAATTTGCAGTATTCGATAAATCTAACTGAAGTTCACAACGTCAGGCTTCTAAGTCACATAAAAAAAAATTCAAATAGTGTCACAAATTTGGAAAATAGGGTAAAATTAGTGTCTTAAAATTGTTCAAGTATTAAACTGATGTGCAGTCCGGATTTTAAACTGTATAGGCCGAAATTAAAAAGTATACAATGGAAAATTAACTTTATTTTTTAAGAAAAATTTACAGTTTTCTAACCTAATATTTTTTAAGTAATAAAAATGAAATTCACTGTTAATTAAAAAATGTAATATTTAGATTATAAATTCAAAAAAAGTACAAAGGTTGGATTGTTCATTAAAAAATATTTTTTGTTTAAAAAAATAGATAAACTTTCAAATCAGAAAGAGGAATTTTTAAACAAGAAACATTTTTCAGTAACAAAAAGTCGAGCAAACTGCTAAATTTTCAAGCTTAAAATATTTTTGAATTCTCAACCTCAAAAGAAGAATTTTAAAATGAGTAGCTGAATTTTTTACCAAAAGAAATGAATTTTAAACCAAACAGTTGAATTTTTGACCATAAAAGTTCAAATTTCGAGAAAAGTAGCTGAATTTTAAACAAAATTGTAATTTACAATGAAATGTACTATTTTTCATAAAAAAAGGATTTTTTAACAAACTAGTTCCACTTCCAACTAATTTTTAAATTTTTAATTCAAAATGATTATATTTCAATTAAAATAGATTAATTTTTAAGCAAATTTGAAATTGCCACAAAAAAAATGAATTTTCTAAGATTTTCTACATTTTTTACAATGGGCTGATTCTTGGTTGCAATTCAAATATTTCATAAAAAAATGTATAAATTTTTCTGAAGATTCGTCTTTTCTGGTAGAAAAATAATTTTCTTGTTTGAAATTTAAAATACTTGATTGAAAATGAATGTATTTTGTTGAAAATTCAACGTTTTGTAAAAAAATAACATTTTTCGGTGAATTTTCATCGTTTGAGGTTGAAATTTAACTCCTTGGTTGAATGTTGAAATAATTGTTGAAAATTTAATTTTGTTGGTTAAAGATTTACAATTTTAGTTAAAAATTTCAAACGAAACAGTGCATCCACTTTTTTGAATTTTTAATTAAAAATGATTATATTTCAATTAAAATAGATGAATTTTTAAACAAATTTGAATTTTCCACCAAAATCATGAATTTTCTAAAATTTTATACATTTTTTACAATGGGCTGATTCCTTTGAATTTCTGGAGGAGAGAAAATATAAACTAAAAGTCAATCAAATCAAATTTGGACTGGCCTCACATCCATTGTTCAAATAATTTAGTTTCAAATTTAATTCATTTGCTGAAAATTAGTCTTTGGTATAGAAAATTATTTTCTTGGTTGAAAATTCAACTATTTCATAAAAAATGTATACACTTTGCTGAAGATTCGTCTTTTCTGGTAGAAAAGTAATTTTTTGTTTAAAATTTCAACTATTTGATTGAAAATAAACGCATTTTGTTGAGAATTTAACTGTTTTGTAGAAAATTACATTTTTCGTTGAAGTTTCATATTTTTAAGTTGAAATTTAACTCCTTGGTTGAAAGTTGAAATAACTGCTTAAAAGTTAATTTATTTGGTTGAAGATTCATAATTTTAGTTGAAAATTATCTTTTTTGTTTGTTTGAAAAAAAAATACTTTTCTGAATACGTATATTCTCGAGTTGAATATTTAACTGATTTGTACAAAATGTGTCTTTTTGGCTTAAAATTCAATACTTTGGTAGAAACTTTAAATATTTGGTACAAAATTAAACTATTTTGTAAAAAATTCATTTTTTTAATGAAATATTTAATTATTTTCAATAAAAATTTAACAACTGGATTTTTGGATAAACATTGATCAATTTGAATTCCAAAATTGAACTAATTACTTTAAATGTTTATAAAAGAAAAAAATAATTAAATAAAATTTGTACTAGCGCCACATCTATTGCTCAAACAATTTAGTTGGAAATTTACGTAATTTGTTAAAAATTCGTATTCTCTGGAAGAAAATAAATTTTCTTGGTTGAAAATGTCACTATTTAGTTAATAATTTAGGTATTTTGTTAAGAAATAATTTTTTTGTTTAAAATGTAATCTTCTGTGTTGAAAGTGCATGTTTTTAATTGAAAATGTACTTTTTTATTCAAAATGCAACTATTTATAATTAATCATTTTAATATCCATACAGAATGACGGTCTGTCACTTTAAATGATTTATACAAACAAAGAAACAGTTATTTAAATTTTATTTCTAAATGCTCGGTTCTAGAGTTTTATTTTTAAAATTATTTGTATTTGAAGTCGAATAGGGAAAAAAGTTCCATTCCAATATCCCTATCGGAAGACTTCGTTTTATCTGGGTGGATCAATCAAAGCCTTCCAATAGGAATACGGGAAGTATTTATTTTTTATTTTTACTAAAACCTGAATTACAAGTAATTAACCAGATAAAATACGAGATCTGGGTATTTATAGAAAAGTTAAAATTAGTTTAATAAATTTTTTTAAATTATTAAATTTTAAAAAAATGACAGGCTTCAGATAGAGATATTTGGAAGATATTTTTTGTTCGACATCAAATACCAGTAATTTATTGTATCAAGCACAAAAATCGAGCGTTAAGGAAAAAATTAAATGCCTTTAATTAATATTTTTTAACCGATCAATTTGTTTGGAATTTCAGTGTTTTCTGGGGTTATTGGGAAAAAACTTCTTTGCTATTATATGACATACAAGTAATTTGTAAAATAAAATCTACAAACCGAGAATTTTGGGAAAAATTCTAATTTTTAATTTTGAATTTATTTAATTTATTCAATATTGTTAAATAAGTGTCTTCCGGTAGGGATGTTAGGGTGAAACTTTTGTTGGTATTGCCCTCAATGAAAAAATGATAAGTTTTTAAATTTTAGCAATCGATAGAGGAAAATTATTAAAAATATCCTATTAAAATTATAAATTATTACATATTATTAATTTTGCAACCAAAAAAATTAATTTAAATTTTCGTCTATATGTGTTATGAACTACAGTTACATTTCGACAATGGACAAATTTCAAAGAATAAATTTAAAAAATTGAATATTACAAATTTAAGTCTTCAAACTTAGATAAAATCAGAATGAAACATTTAAAATTAACAATTTAACAAGGAAGTAATCGAAAATATTTTCTCTTGTAGGACGGAACTGACAACAAAAGTTAAATATCCAATTATATCAGAAAAAGTGGTAAGAAAAATTGTACACATTTCTCAATTTTTGGCTTTAACCACCTGATATTACTTCCATACAAAAATAAAAATTTTTATCCAACTTTAGATTCATAAATTAAAAGTTTAAATAATAATGTACTAGAACGTCAGAATTATTTTTGTAATTGTTCTGCAAATAATTTAGATGCTCAAATAATTATTAAATAATTTTATAGGTAAAAAATAAATGCATTAATTAAAAAAAAATCTTACCTTAAAGTCGATGTAGCCATTCTTGTCCATATCAAATGTACGGAACACGTGATCACAAAACTCTTCGGCATTCCCCGAAGGGAAGAACATTTTGTACATATCAACGAATTTTGCAGGTGTGAGCCTACCATTCGGACAGTCTTGCTGTAACACAAAACATAAAAAAAAGTTAATTTAGTCTATCAAAAATAGAATAAAATAAACAAACCGGAGAAATAGGGTGATTTTTCAAAAAAAAAAAAAAAATACGGAAATAAATTATTTTAATGCAAGTTATAGTATACGTCATTTTCTACCTGCAAAGATAAAAATTTAACTAAATGGTTAATTTTTCATTTAAAAAAATGTAACCAATAAAAGAGCGAATTTTCAAAAAAAAAGTTAAATTCTTGACTAAAAGAAAAATAATGTTCAAATAAAAAATGGCATTTGTAACCAAAAAAGATTCAATGCTTTCCAAAAGAAATGAATTTTTAAATCAACAAGACGAATTTTCCATCAGAGTTTAATTTTGAAAAAAATGCTTTTCTAAAAAAAAGCATAGTAGTAGCATAGTATATATAGTTCAATTGTGTACCAAAATAGTATAATTTTCAAGCCAAGAAGGTTACATTTCTCTCAAAATAGAAGAACTTTCAGCAAAATAAATTAATTTTGTAAGAAATAGTTTAATTTTCAACCAAAAATTGAATAGAAAAATATTTAGTTAAAAAAATTGCTAACAAAAAAAAATTTCAACAAAAATAGTTTGCTTTCCTACCAACGAGATGAATATTTAACCAGGAGAATAAATTTTCAAAAACAAAAAAAAAGAATTTTTATCGAAGTAGTCAAATTCATAAATAAAATAGAATAATTTTGAACCCAACAGTTGCATTTTTAACACACAAAAAAAGATTCAATGTCTTAAAAAAGATGAATTTTCAAAATCAAAAAGAGGAATTTTCAACAAGAGTTGAATTTTTAACTAAAAATATGAATTTCAATTCAAAAAATTAATTTCCGACCCAATAGTTGAATTTTTGATAAAAATAATTGAATTCTCAAACGAGAAAGATGAATTATCAACAAAATGTATGAATTTTCAAACAAATAGTTGAATTTTCAAGCCAAGAAGGTTTAATAATTAACCAAAAATTGATAGCAAAATGTTTAGTGTAAAAAATTGCTAACAAAAAAAACGGAATTTCAACAAAACTAGTTTCATTTTCTACCAAACAGATAAATATTCAACCAGGAGAATAAATTTTCAAAAACAAAAAAAAAATTTTTATCAAAGTAGTCAAATTAATAAAAAAAATAAAATAATTTTGAACCCAACAGTTGCACTTTTAACACACAAAAAAAGATTCAATGTCTTAAAAAAGATGAATTTTCAAAATCAAAAAGAGGAATTTTCAACAAGAGTTGAATTTTTAACTAAAAATATGAATTTCAATTCAAATAATTAATTTCCAACCAAAGAGTTGAATTTTTGAACAAAATGCTTGAATTCTCAATCCCAAAAGACAAATTATTAACAAAATACATGAATTTTTAACCAAACAGTTGAATTTTGAAGCCAAGAAGGTTTAATAATTAACCAAAAATTGAATAGCAAAATTTTTAGTTTAAAAAATTGCTAACAAAAAAACGGGAATTTCAACAAGAGTTGAATTTTTAACTAAAAATATGAATTTCAATTCAAAAAATTAATTTCCAACCAAATAGTTGAATTTTCGATCAAGCAGTTAAATTTTGATCAAAAGAGTTGAATTTTCAAGCGAAAAAGGCCAATTTTTTACAAAACCGTTAAATTTTGAACCTGCGGATATGCATTTTCAAACAAAAAAATAATTTTTAACCAAGTGGTTGAATTTTCCTCTAAAAAAGATCAATTTTCAACAAAAAATAAAATAGCTACATTTTTAGTTAAAAAATTTATTTTTAAGAAACCAAAACGAATTTTCCACACAATAAATAATTTTTCAACCCGGCAAATGAATTATCTAGTAAAAAAAGGAACTTTTAACAAAATAATTCAATTGTTAAGTAAAAAAAATTATTTTTAAATAAAAAATGGAAAAGTTAAATTTTCATTCGAAAAATATAATTTCCAAGAAAGAAAATTTTTTTTAACAAAATAATTCAATTTTCAACTAAGAAGATTAATTTTCTTCAAAAAAGACGAATGTTTAAGAAAATACATGATTTTTTAACTAAATAAGAAAAATTTTAAACTACAACAATGAAATAGCTAAATTATTTGCTAAACAAAATTAATTTTCAATGAAAAAAACGAATTTTCAAGAAAATAGACCGTTTTGCAAGCAACGAAATGAATTTTCAACATAAAACTTAATTTTTAACAAAAAAGATTAATTTTCTACCAAAACATATTATTCAAAGAAAAAAAATGTCAACCAAATTATTGAATCGTCAAGCCAAAACGACGAATTATTTACAAAGCAACTAAATATTTCAACCGCAAATATGATTTTTCAAGAAAAAGTTCAATTTTTTCCACCAAATAGTTGAATTTTTAACTAAAAAAGATAAATTTTCAACAAAAAAAACTGTTACTTGTTTAATAAAAGAAAATTAATTTTTAACAAGAAAAAAAGAATTTTCTACAAAAAAAGCGAATTTTTTTACAAAAGATGTCAATTTTCTTCTTCAATAGCTAAGTTTTCATTTAAAAAAAATTTTCTACAAAAAATCAAATATTTAAATTTGAAGTTAAAAAAATTAATGTGTTAGCAAAGAAAAAAACGACTTTTTAACAAAAGAATTAAATTTTCTTTAAAAACAGGTTTTTCAGTCAAGAAAGAAAAAAACTTTTAACATAAATTGTTGAATATTAACCCAAAAAGAAAATTTATTTACAAAACAGTAGAATTTTGAAAGAAAAAATTGATTTTCTGCCAAAAGCTTGATTTTGAATAAGGTTACTTCATTTGAAATAAAAAAGTAATTTTTTTGAAAACATTGCAGTTTTTTACCAGAAGCCGAATTGTCCATAAAATAATTTAATTTTCAACTGTAGAATATGAATTTTTAACAAAATAGTTATATTTTCAGTTAAAAGTATTGTTTTGCCAAACAATCTTGCACCGAAAAATTATCTTTTAAAAAAATAATTCAACTTTTTAACTAGGAAGTCGAATTTGTAACCTGAAAATATGAATTTTAACGAAAAATGTAATAATTCATATTAAAGCAAAAAAAGTTTTTCATTTTCAATCAAAAACAGTTTAATTCAACTAAATAAGAATAGTTATCAACAAAATACTTGAATCCTCAACTAAAAAGGATTAATTTTTTATTAAACAGTCTCACTGTTTACCATAAACTTTATTTTTTTACAAAAAAGACGATTATTTAACAAAATAAACCATATTTTTTATCATTTTCATCTCAAACATGTGAACTTTCGATAAAATAGTTATTTTTTAAAGGAAATAGATTAATTTTTAACCAGACAGTAGTAATATTTTTTAATAAAAAAATGTGAAATTTCTTCAAAAAGAACAAAAGTGCAAGCAAATTGACGCACCGGATTGCAGAACTGCCTCTACACTCGGCCCGTCTCAGCTCAGTAGGTGCAGGAGAGGGGATGCTCACTAAACGCGTTGATCGAGGGAAAAATCAATTTACATCGCAATAATCAGCTTGTCGCTTCTCTGTTAATAATTGACGAATCGAGTTGATTTTTGTGTAGAAATATTCCCTAAGTTTGCGCGCTTCTCAGAGATACAGTTACTTAGTAAAATTATAAATTTAAATTATAATTACCAATGAATGAACTAACGATAGAAAATCATCATTTTAATTTAAAAATGGACTAAATTAATCAATTTCGGCTTATTCTTTATACATTTGGGAGTAGGTACTATATTAAAAATTCAGATAAATAGGTTAATATTTATGCTATCAATTTGTAGTTAAAAGCTTTCTTATTTTATAGAAGTTTAAATTCACAACGTAAAAACGAATAGCTTAAAGGAACACGAAACAGAAAAATGTTTGAGTAAAAAGCTAATTTCGTTACACAAAAATATTTATTTTATTTTAAAACATTGTTAAAAACATTGTTAATGAATC
>JAAAKG020132993.1:0-37221 GCA_010014905.2 Druon quercuslanigerum
CCGGTGATAATCCGTTCTGGCCGCCATCTTTCCCACCAATTTCCCTAACCTCAATGTCTCCCATCACTTCAGATTCCTTTCCAAAAAAAAACACTATCTCAAGTCACCCCACTTGCTGATAACACTCTCCCCTGTGTAGCAGCGATCACTGAATCCAATTCTAATTCACTTAGCCCGCACCTCTTGAAGAAAACCCGACGAAACTCAGTTTTCTGTCGCCCGATCTCGCGCGCGTGCTACCTGCTCGCGATATCAACCGGAAGTCCCCCAATGGTGTGATATTTGAATCGTATAGTTTTCTAATTGTCCAATATCATCTTGTAGTTCTCTGATGTCTATAAAGTAGATGAAGTCCCAGGACTCATGGTAGAGTTGAGCCTTGAATAACGGTTCTTGTAATGTGGGTGTGTTGATCGTCTCTATGTCGTATCGTCCTTCGAGCAGTCCCACCTGAAAGGACTTTCACTGGTCAATTGCAAAAAAGGGTTTAATTTGGTTATAGTATCGGATTTGTTTCTTCCCTTGGCTATAAATGGCGACTGTTTTCGTTTCTCGGTTAATCCCTAATATTGCTACGGGTTCTGACCTAGTTAAATCACTAATTTGATAATTGTGTTCTTTTCCAGTTCTTCTTACTTTCGGCTGATAAATTTCCTTAGCCCGTTGTATCTTTTTATGGGCATCCTTCAGTTGAATCTTTTTTCGTTCTAGATGATTTTCAATATGGTGTTCTGCTTCTTCATTAATATGGCTGAGTTTACTAATAAGAGTTCTACTGGAACGTAAGATGTAGTTGAACGAGGGGTTTGGTTGTAAATCTTGGTAGCTAAAAGAACTTTATCATTAGTTTCTTTTTGTAAGTTAGATTTACAAAGTTCCTTAATTGTTTTAATCACACTTTTAGCTATACCGTTGCTTTTAGGGTGTCTAGCCGACATCGTTCCACGTTCAATTTGTAAGGAATTAAATAATTTTTTCAGCTGCGTGCTTTCGAAGGATACATCATTATCCATGATGATTTTCTTTGGAGTTCGAATGGTTCGGAAAAACTTCCTAAAGATCGTCTCGATGTGGTATTTCCATTGGGATCTTCCAGATGTAGCGGGTTAGACTGTCTTCTATTGCTGAGTAACCTAATCCTTCAAAACTGAACTTGTCAGCATTGAAGATGTGGAAAGGATAACGAGCTGGTTTGACAATTACTCCATCAGCGCGTTTTTTTGTATTCTTGGATTTGCGTAGTCATATCTGGCCAGAAATTTTGCAATTGTATCTGCTTTACTAGTATATCTGTGGCCCAATGATCTCGTTCATGATTTCTATCATTAGTATTCAATTGCATTTGTGGTTTACGAACTATTAGCGCATACATGGTTTTTATATTGAAGCGATATGTTATCTCCAGTAACTCTGCTACCATATAGATAAATCCACATGCGGAATTATACTTTGCATCCTGGGTATTCGTGGTTCCAAAGTACTTCTGCTAGATTTAACAAACTATCAGAGGTTCTTAGAGGAGATCCATTTATTGTTAAATCTGGTTTAGTAGTCTTTTCAAAGTAAAGTTCAGGTACTTTAAAGGTGTTAATCCGAAAAAAGAGTGTCCCCTCGTCATTAGCAAGTTTTAAAGTTTAGTCTTTATAGTATCTTTTTAATCTTTATAAATCATTGGTCAGGTGCGTGTGTTGATTACCTATTCGATTTTTAAAATCTTCTTCCGACATAGATTTGAACAGGATACGCGTGTTTCTAGTGATACTTGTGGTTTACATTATTGCCGTCTGTTCTTGACTACCATCATTGTTGAGATATTCAGGTGGCGTAAACGTTTTTTTCAAAATCATCCATCATCTCTTGGAATTGTGATGGCTCTAGTCCAGATTCTTTTAGGAGTTCATCCAACTCAAATTCGGCAGGGGAGCTGATGCAGGGTTCTTCGTTGCTAGGTCCTGCTTGTGGAAAAACATCTTGAACTGGGAATTCACGACTGAGTGCGTCAGCATTACTGTTCTTTTTGCCTGGCTTGTATATTACTTCAATATTATAGTCAGTTAATTTTTGAGTCAGATTAAAAAGTCTTGATGACATATTGTCATGTCGAGCTGACAATAATGCTTTCATCGGCTGAGGGTTAGTATAAACTTTGAAACGTTGACCATAAAGAAGATGGCGATACTGCTTTATTCTCCATGAAATAGCTGATGCGTCCGTGTTCTATATGAATGGTTTCTTTTTGTCAGGATGTTTTAAAACAGGATAGGTAGATAATAATTTTTTTAACTGCTTGAATGATTCCTCGCATTTGTCTGACATTATTTCCCTTTAAATAATTGAGTGATAACTTTTGTTGAGTGATAAATTTTCTGTAATATGAGGCGAGACCTAAAAATCTTTCAAGTTCTTTCACATTTTTAGGACGTGGGAAATTCAAAACCTTTTTACATTTTTTGTTAGGGGTTTCACACCTTCAGATCTTACGGAATGACCAAGGTATTCCATTTCTTTTTCCACATATTTACATTTATCTGGCTGAAGGATCAACTTGGTTTCACATAGTCTTTCAAAAATAATACTAAAAATATGAATGAACAAAATTTTACCAATGAGTCCTAGGAGCTTGTAATTTACCATTTGTTGATATGTCGCTGGGGCATTGATGAGTCCCATCGGCATTCTTAACCATTCCCTATGATCGTTGTGAGTAGAAACAGCTGTTTTCTTAATATCTTCTGCTGCGACGGCGACCTGGTAAAACCCGTTTGCCATATCGAAACAAAACATATATTTGGCTTTTCCAAGCATACAAAGGATTTCTTCTATTGATGGGATAGGATAATTGTCTTGGGTGGTGTGTTTGTTAAGTTTTCTAAAATTCATCACTAAACGCCTTTTTTGTTTTCACTAGTGTCTATATTCTTTATGACAATCCAGACATTTGCTTGATATGGGGAAAATGAAGGTCTGATTAGTTCTTTTTCTTCAAACTCGTGGATTTGTTTTTATATTTCTGGCTGAAGTATAGGGTGCTTGTAAATGGAGTATACTTCATTGAAGTATACTGATGCTTGTATAGGGGAACATTAATAGGTCTATCTGTGTTTAGTTTAATCTTATGCTCTACGTCAGTGACAAGGTGCATTGAATCTTTTGGTAGAAAAAAGATGCCCAGGGAGCTCTTTGATAGTCTCCTGAGAGATACTATTATCTAAAATTTGGGAAATCAATGTTTTCCTATCGTTGGATTTCGTTAATCTGGATTTAAATTCGGGAAATTTATCTATGTTCAAGTCTTTTTTTCTAATATCTTTTACCTGATATTACATACTCTCCTTGGGGTAGATCCAAATTTATTTCTTTGCACGAGGGTTTCAAGTGGAAAATAATTGGATGAAAGTTACCATGCAAAGGAATATTTTTTTCGGGAAGATAAAGTGTATCTGTGATAAAGTTAATTTTGACTCGGTTGGCGGTTAGTCTGTCTCTTGCTCAAATTCCGTCATATTCTTTTGGGATATAGTGTTTTATGATGAAAAATTTAGGTTTATTGGATTTTGAGGATAATGTTCAGAAACCGAGAGTTTGATGTATTCCGTTAACAATTTTGACAAAACATTCAGGACTACCTGTATCTACCACACGGGATGGAAGGGCCGATCCGCGTGAAGTGCTTGGCTGTGGCTCTTCAGGATCAAAGGTATCAATCCCTGCAAAAGTCGTTGGACGCTTTTCCTTTAGGCCAAAAGGGGTCACAATTAGTGCTTTTCTGGCGTGAGGCAAGGTTGGGCCATTGTCTGAGAATTTTTTTTCAGCGCTCGGCTGTTCCAGAAAGCTTGATTCGTCGGATGTTCCCATCCCTGGCGTGGATGCTTCATCATCTTCTCCATTTTCGTCGTCTGAGAAATGAGCTGAGCGTGGTTGTCCTGCGGCTCTTCCGCGTTGGCTGTTGATAACCTGATGACTGGGCAAGGGAAAATTTTAGTACTGTGTAGTTTTACCTCGGTGCCATTTTGATTGACCCAATAAACGTTGCCTGCAGCTTTTGATATGATCTCATGTGGACCGGTTTGACGTGGGGCGAAGCCGGCGTTGAAATGATCAGCTTTCTTTAATTGAAAGTGTCCTTCAACGTACACATGGTCTCCAGGTTGATAGTGACGAACCGGAGAATAAGGTGCATACTTTTCCAGGTAGGTGGCTTAATTTCGCCGTGCTCGGTCCTCTTTCTAATCTAGCTTCTGTTGGCTCGTGGCCATCTTGGTTGAAACCTCCAGTCTCCGGGCCTGTGGATCGTCTATCCGAGCAACAGGTGGCTAGGAGTTTGACCAGTGGCAGCATTTTGGCGGCTACATATTTCGAACAGGATATCTGGGATGTTCTTGTTCCATGTCCTGTGACTTCTTGCATCTAATCTGAGACGATTATCCTTCTTTATTTCTTGTTGTCTTCACTCAGTTGGGTTGGCTCTTGGGTGAAGATCGGTATCGCCCAGAGTTCACAGTCCCAGCGCTGGGAAGCGCTGAGCCAATGGCAACTCGCAAACTGTTTGCCGTTATCACTGAGTATGGTATCTTCCTGGGGTACCCCCATCGTGGGAAGACTTCTCTTTCGAGAATGGCAATGGTTACAGGTGCTTTTGAAGATGCCATGGAGAATGCTTCGAACCATCGCGAAAATAAATCGGTTAAAACTAGTAGAAATTCTAGTTATCTAGAAATCTAGAAATCCTTTCTAGTTGTCCATCGGGGATATGGACCCATTAGGTCCAATGCTACTTTTTCCGCCAAAATAACTTCTCGCGCTCTCTTCATCCCTGGCCAATAATAGTGTGTTTGTATGGCTCGTAGTATTTGATCGACTCCTGGGTGTTCAGCGAGCGGGTCGTCATGGAATTCCCAGAGAACTCGTTCTTCTACCGTCGTTGGTATGCGCACAGTCCACTTTCCTTTTTCAGGGTGCTTTCGCCAAAATCCTAGGTGGTCAAGCTTGTGATTTTGTACATAACTTTCCTCACAAACTCCTGCCTAATCATGGCGTCGAGCTGCTGCGCATCTCTGACGTCATTTAACACCCTCATGGCGTTGATCACGGGCCGTGGAAGGGTTGGGACTGTGGTTTCTGCTAGGGGTGACGAGACAATGCATCCGCTAACTCGTTATTCTTTCCAGCACAATGCCCGAAAGTAAGGAAAAGTCTGCTGAGAAAGCGGGCCAACGAGTTAACTTAGATTTTTCGTCTTTTATTCTGTCAAACCAAATCGGGGCTGTACTCTCTGTACGTAGCGTGAATTGGCTGTCCTCCAAATATCGTTGAAAATGTTTAATTCCCTATATAACTGCTAATCATTCCTGCTCATTGCAATGGTGTTTGGTTCTCAATTTGGTTGAGTTTTGCATTAGCATATGAAACTATGTATTTGCATTTTTTTCATCCTCTTGCACAAGCACAGCACTTATCCCTTTTGCGCTGGCAATTTGGATTTGGTCGACTAAGCTTAAAGGGTTTGTCCGCCAGGGTTTGTACGATCTCAAATGCTTCTTTTGCCATTAGGTTCCACTTGTATGGCTTGCTAGTACACAATAAATCCGTAAGAGGCGTGGCTACTGGCGCGAAATTTGATAGATACTCTCGTATCCAGTTGCACGTCCCTAAGAAGCTGTGAAGCTCCTTACGACTTCGTGTAGGGTTCGCTTCTTCTATCGCTTGAATACTTTCAGGGGTAGCTTTATTTTCGTGGGATATTACTAGATGGCCGAGGTACTGTAGTTTCCTTTTTCCAAAATAACACTTCTGAAGATTGCATGAAAGACCGTAAGTTTTAAGGAATTCGAACACTAATCCGAGATGGCAAACGTGTTCCTGTTCATTTGCCGAGTATATGATCAGATCATCCAGATAGGCAATAACGAATTTTCGCCAATAAATCCCTAGGAATTCCTTTATGATGTTTTAGAACTTACAGGGCGCGTTCTTTAACCTGAACGGCATTACTCGGAACTGATATTGTCTACCACCAGGGATAGCAAACGCCGTATATTTCCGTGACGAATGCACGATAGTCAATACAGGAACGCTGACTCATTTTTCTTTTTTTGAATGGAGGGTTGTGAACTGTATGGTGAGCTAGTTGGCTAGATGATACGATCCGCGGGTATTTCTGGAATTTGACCCTCCATAACCTCAATCTTGGCTGCCGAAAAATGTTGGCAGCTGGGCCTTGAAAAACGCTGGTCAGTTCTTCTGATGATAGGCCAGGTAGGTTTTCGGAAACTCGAGGAGTGTCGGGGATAGTGAACACTCGTTGTCTTTCATGAGCACCAATATAGAGACAATCGGTATGGTGTGCATGGACAACGTGATGTTCTTTTAACCAAGTTCGACGGTTCTTTGGGCTTTTGCGATTTTTCTTGGATTTCATGCATTCCTGTCGGTCTCTGCCCGGCAACCGATCATATCCTCCAGCAGGTGACACGGTAGCTGCTGTGTCAGTAGATTTTTTTGTATCCTCGCTACTCTTATTTCCCAGATTCATTTCGGCTTTGTCAGCTTCTGATTGCGTGACGCTGTCCATCAATTCGGTGAAGATTCTGCTCGTAGCTGCGCAAGTGACGCGTTTGATGGAGAGGCGAAGTGTCTGAAATACTACGCTGACCAATTCGGCCTCCGTATTATTTGGCAGAAAGCGTTTGGTCGCTAAGTATGCCTTTTGAAGAAATATTGGCGTGTCTTCTTTGACTAACTGTTTCGTGGAGTAGAGGGGAGATGCGGAGATAGTTCTGCATCACTTGACCGGCATATTTATGCCGAAAGCTTTCGGAAAATGCTTCCGACGAGAGGTTGAAGGATTTAATGGGCGTTCGTGATTTACTGGCAATCCGTATCCAATGATTGTCTTCGGTGCCTCTTTGGTGGAAGTATGTCCCACATTCTTGTAAGAAGGCTTCTGGGTCCTCGTGTCTTAATCCAGAAAGTTCTAGCAGGGGGGGGGGGGTGTTTTTAGTGCGCGGATTATTTGTTGCATTTCCTGAATTGAAATGTTTAGGGGGGGGGGGAGAGTTAAAACGGAAATCTTCCGGGTTGGTAGAATTGGGTAAGCTAGTGAAGTTTGTAGGAGCAGGTTTTGGTTTCCTTGGTGCAAATGTAGGGAATGACGTAGGATTAGTAGCAGGGATGGTTTGTTCAGAAAATGTAAGGAATCTTCGCGCCTGTTTATGTACTGGAGTGTTTGTTAGGAAGGTAGGTGGAGGGTAAGATTGGAAAAGGGTTGGGGGTTCATGTGTTTGTGTATTTCCCAGGACGAAAAGAATGGATGTGGTAGAGCTAGTTCTAGCGATTTTATTTGTGTCCAACAGTTGGCCTATAAGATGAACCCGTTGAATGGGTCTTTTCGTCGATTGTTTTGTTTGAACAGGGCGCCACCGAATTTTGTCTGTCACTTTCGGAAGTGGGAATTCTATGGTTGCTTGTAGATATTGTTCTTTCCTGTGTTTCTTTCTTTTTAGGGGTGTGTAGAACCATTTCGACGTATTATATTTGCCCGATTAGTCCTTGTCAGGGTCGTGACTTTGTGACATCCATCACAGACAAATTGCTTTTCTAACCCCAAGAATTGGGCCGCATATTGATACGCTCCGTGCTTATTGGGAAATTTTGTGGCACGGAGAATAATCTTGTGAGACGAAGGGTTGACCAGTTTTCTCTCTAATTCTATAGATAGTGAGGTTTGTAGATGTGTGGTTGATTAGTTTAATAAAAGGGTCGGGAAGAAGTGAGTAAGCGTGTCAACTGAGAGGACTAGGATTCCAGCTTTCTCAACAGAAACAGGTGGGCTAGGATTCCAGCTGTCTCAGCGGAAACGGGCGGGCTGGGATTCCAGCCGGCCTTCAAAATATAATCATCAACAAACCTAGTAGTAGAGACAGAGCTGACAGTATAAAATGGCGCGGGAAAATTCAAACTTGTTTCACACAAAAACTCGTGGTTGTCGTGGCTGCTCTAGATATTCCACAGATTGGCATGTGACAAACTCAGAAAAATTAAATGCCTGATTTTTGTCGCAGTTGTCGTGGCTGCTCTGATGAACCAACCAATAGAAAGGTTTGCTACACCAGTCTAATGCACCTAATGTATAAGGGTTTTTGCGGAAGTGAAATCACAAGTGTATAGTCAACTTAAAAACAAAATTTTGAAAATGTCGATATCCCCCAGATTGACATGTGACAAACTTAGAAAAATGAAATGCCTCAATGAGTTTAGGAAGATCTTTGGAACCAGCCAATATCAGCCAAGTTTTTGTAATTAATTAGCCAATTATTTAGCCATTTAGCCAATCTAAAAAAAAATGATAGCCAAATTCGGCCTGGATTAGCCAGTTTAGCTAAATTTAGCCAATGCTGGGAACCCTGTGTGCCAGTGCGCGCCCTTATATAGCGGACTCCACGTGGGCGGTTCGTGAGAGTTGCGCGGAGAGGCGCTCTAAGGTCTTATATTTAAGTTGATATAATTTAATATAGGTGTCTACTAAATGAATAAACGTCGTCCGCGAGAGTGTTTTTAATCTATCAGTAAAATAGTCTCGCTGTTTAATTACAAGACCTTCAAGCTAAAAATGGTACAATTATCAAGTCTTTTAATGTGATATTCTACGATTTCGAACATTTTCAAACCAGAAAATTTTGAACGTTAAAAATTGAAACTAAAAAATTAAATAATTTTAAAACAAATATTTTCTTATTTATGCTTTTGAAGCAAAACAACTTTACTGTTTTTGAATTGCGCATGCAAAATTATAATTTTAAATTGAAATTATAGAAATGTTGCAGAGTTTTGGGCATTGCTTGAAGTGGCCTTGTTGCTATTACCAGGACCTCCAAACGTAAACTAAGTAGGTTCGCATAAAGTGATTCCATAGACTTTTTTACTACAAAATTGGTGTTCTGTAAAAAAAATCATTGTCATTTTCACAATTCAAAAATTAAAAATGTCAATTATTGTAAACCTGTAAAGTTTAATTATTCTATAAAGTTATAAACTGATATGCATGTCTACTTGGTAACTTTCAAAATTAATGAAATCAATCTTGAAGTGTTAGAAATTAATCAATTCTAAACTTCGTTTAAAAATTGAACGTTTCTTAAATCAGGATCTGGAAACAAAGTCAGCAATTTTATAAGATGTCAAACTGGCATATACTAATAGACTGTCGCATTGACATTATCGAAATAGTTGCGAGACAAAAAATTCCCGAAAAGCGAGCGAAAACGTATGTGGACAAATTGATTCAATGAATTTGAAGATTATTAAATATTATTATAATTCATAGGAAAGTTTTTTTGTTTTTCATATTTGAAAACCATGTTGAAATTTTTAATGCAAATTTGAAAATTCATAGTGATAATGGCCTTTCCGACAATTATATCCACAGATTATTTCATACTAGAAGTCCATTGGATATAGGAGATGCAAGAAGGCAACGGAAGACTCTTCTGAGCAAATAGACGACCTTAACGATCGGTAAACGGTTCCGAGTCAGCACCGTCATCAGAAAGAACGCTAGTCTTGGCACCGTGGCAAAAAGTTTAATGACGGGTGAAAAATCGCATTAACGATCGCGAGACCTCGTCGGCTCGTACCCACTCGACTTTTTCCACTGGAAACGCGAGTCGAAGGTCGCCTTCAGATTTGCATCTACATATATTTTAACTCGCAAAAAATCAAACCGCCTCTACTAGTGTTTGTCGCCTCAGAAACTCAAACTTTTAAGTCACCGAAAATATAACTCTAATAAAATAGCTAAATAAGGATAAAAAATTATTTGGCTCAGAAAAAAGCTAGATATTTGAAATAGTGTTTTCTTTTTAATAAAAATTAATGAAATTTTTAAACATTCTACTTGCGTCCGTGTGTCGGATATCATGCTAGGATATTTATTCTTTGCACTCGAAACGCTTGAATTTAACTTGAGCAAAAACATCACTTTTAGATCCCAGTTTTGTATGAATCTTCATATTCTGAATTTTCTACGTATGTAAGTATAGTTAAAGATTAAATTGCTCAAAACTCAAATGTGTATTTACTTTCTGAGCTACCTTACAATAAAAAGCTACAATCCTTTTTTCAGACTTGCTTCCCTATTTTGCTTGCCTTAGAACTTTTTTGTGTATCTCATGCCGTTTGATTCAAGGTTTGAATTTTGAATTTTTTTATAGTCCTATAAAGATTAGGCAAAAGGAAAAGGATAGATATTTTGAAAGGCTTCAATTATTCTTTTAAACTTGTTTCTCGTATCTATCGCCGTTTAGCTTTAAATTGGAATATTTGATTTTTGCAATTAACATTTTCAGCATTTTATTAACATTTTTAGCATGCTTCCAAATCTAACAGAAATGCTTCATTATAACCTGACTGTAAGGTTTGGATTCTCTCAATTTATGTTGAAATCTACTGTAAGCCATGTTTGAAACCGTATTTATATCAAGAGTTGAGTGTATTTGTTCAATTTTTTCTGGAGTCCAATTCTTTCTCATTATCACTTCTTACTAACCCTTTAAAAATATTTGAATTTTGATCAATGATGGCTGATTTTTGGAATAAAACATTCCATATTGATATACTATTCTTCAAAGAAATAACTCGATTAAAATATTATTTGCTTTTTTTATAAATCAGAAACTGTAAAAGTGTAGGTAATGTTTTTTACGATGAAAGCAATGATTTATAAAAATTCAACCAGTTTTATGTAATTGGTCAGAATCGAGAAAAAGAAAAAATTATAATAAATTACAAAAACAAATTGTCTAAATAATTATTTTTTTGTAAGTTTTTAACCTTTTCCAGAAAAAAAAGTTTGTTGTCGTGCATAAGACGTAACTTATAATATCATTTCACTTGTTAATATCATATAAAACTTTTTGCTCCTAGGCACTCAGCACGGACAAATTACATCTCAGTCTTACATCTGAGTAAAGGGTCGTGGTAGTGGAAACGAGACATGTGGTGCATGAGTATTTTCGGCCGAATTACCCTCGCTGAAGAGGCCTGCATTAAAGGATGATGGTGCACAGGATCTCTTAAAATCCTATATGAACTAACTTGAAATGCCCTTAAAATTCGCTTGCACTGATTTTGAATTAGTTTAAATTCACTGGAATTTGTGTTAAATTTTCGTGAATTTGGTTCAAATTTAGTACAATTAATTGAACATTTTTGACATGATTGAACATTTATATAAATTTGGTTCAATTTAAGTGAATTGGTCATCTAAGAATTCACTTTAATTTAATAGAATAAGATTTGATTTTATAGTTAAAGTAACTGACATTTGAATATACAGTAAAGTCTCCCCTATTTCAAGTCTCCCACGGTTATTTCAAATTGAGCAGTTCCGTCACCTCCCACCACGGTCCCTCTATGATCTCCGTAGCAGTGGCTGACCCATTAAAAAAGAGGCCCGAAGAACAGGAAGCCATCGTTGGTTTGAATTAAGTATTATTATTATTATCAGAAATGTACGAATTTTAATCATTCTCAAGTGCAGAATGTATTTTTTCAGTCATGTTTCATTCTTTTGTCGATTTAGAACCTTTCAGTTTTACGAAATAAAGTTACATATCCAAAATTTCAGGTTATTGTACGCGATTTGAAACACTAACCTGGAATTTTGGATATTATTCAGACCTTTATAACTTACCTGTCCGTTTAGACTATTTTCTCTAAAAAATTGTATGCAGTTGCAAGCCCATGTTTTAAACTTCATGAAGGCTGACATTTCCACTTATCCTAGCATTCTATACTTGAAAAATATTAATATGCACCACTTGCTTTTACGTTTAGAATATTTCTTCCAAAAATTTGTCTGCAATCTTATGTCAAGCACTATGCTAAACTTCCCAGCTTTTCCACTTATCCCAGCACCCTAGCGGACCGAGTGAACGGAAAGGATACTCTAAAGCGTATCCTTATAGCATCCACATAGTATCTCTTTCGTATCATGCAACAAAAACTCAAAAAACAGCAATATGAGCATTTAACTTGTTGCAATGCGGATTCTACGTTATGATTCCCATTAGAATGTCACAGAGTAATCGCAACAGTTTTTTGTAACGGTAAAATGTTTAAAAAATATAACATCTATAATGCCTGTTGACTGCTACACTTTAAACGCATCATCTGTGAGTAGCAGTCAACAAGCGTTATAGGTGTTATATATTTTTTTTTACTGTTGCAAAAAAAAGCTATTGCGATTACTCCGTGGCCTTCTAATGGGAATTTTAACGTAGAATCCGAATTTCACCATTTTAAAAGTTGATCTCGCTGTTTTTTTTTAATTTTTTATGCATGATACGGAAGGTATATTACGTGGGTACTATAAGGATACGCTGTAGAGTATCCTTTCCGTTCACTCGGTCCGCTAGGACATGACCGCGTGCGCGACGTCATGCTGAAATATTCACTTTTCCGCAAAATATTTGAGTCGATTTTTGATTCTATTATATTAATTTTTAGTTAGCAAAGTGTTGAACGTCAACAAAAGTACTTGAAAGAGACATGAAAAAACCTGGCATGCATGCAGGCTACCGACCCGTGACTTTTTCAACTGCGCAGACCGGGGCGGTCTGAACGGTTTCCAATTGAAATGCGTAATATTGCGCAATTTCTTTATGTGAATAACTACGTCGTGCCCCCTTCTGCTTCATGCTAGAAACCGCCCCTCGTCCCTTCAGCTGAGAAACTGCGTGGGCAGGCATTTCTAGAAATTGCTTAACCGCGAGTTAATATACTGAGAGTCGAGTGTATTTATCTGTATTGTTAGTAATCGTTATGCGCAGTTAAAGAAGCTGCTTACAGGTGTCACGTTGGTACAAGGCCGGGGCTGCCAATGAACGTCGTTTGACAAAAATAAATTAAGGTCGCGGTAGAGGTAGGGGCCACTCCAGCCTTTAAATGAAAGAATCCTTACTTTTCAAGGGCGCGAAAATAGAAGAGAATTCAATGTATTTAAATTTGTTTGGAATTATTCTGAATAGATCTTCAATGGACTTCGAATTCAGATGAGTCTATTAGAATTGGGTTTGAATTAATTGGAATTCACTGGAATCTCTTAGTTTCATCAGCACTTCTGTTCAAATAAATTTATTCAAATTTGCTTACAGTTAAATTAATGTATATTTTGAATTTGCAAGAATTTAAGAAATTGACTTCTCAGTAATTAATTTTAATTCATATCAAAGTTAATTGAAATTACTAGACTTGCATTAAGTGGACAATAACTCTTTAAAATTTACTTCAAATTTGGTAAAATTCACTACAATTTACGAGAATTCCAATTTGATTTTTAGAATTCAATTCGAAAAGACTAACTCCTTTAACAGTCAAATACTTTAGAAATAAGTTCAATTCATCTTATATTCATTAGAGGTAATTTTATTTCAAATGAATATATTTAAACAGGGGCCGCGGAACAGTTTCGCCCCATTTATGGAATTCCGATGACCGTGGGTGGGGGGGGGGGGGGGTGACTTCAAACGTCACTGAAGTGTTAAACTTACATACACTTACTATAGAAAGGGTGTTACGTTGGGGGTGGGGGGAGGATAACAGGGAAAATATCTTGTTTTTTTTTAACCATCTCTTTTTAACGTGAATTAATTTCAACTTATACGAGAATTATTTAAAATAAGTTGAATTCATCCTAAAATCACTCTTATAAATCTTATGTCTTTTGATAATTTAAATGACTACCATACTTCAAACTGAGTTGAGTTATTTTCTCTGAGGATTTTATTGAATTTACTTTAAATTTCGTTCAGTTCACTCCATTTTACTAGAATTTCGATCGAATTATGTTGAATTCCATTAAAATTATTTTTTGTATTAATTGCAGTTGTTCAACACCCCCGATGTAAATTCGAATTCGGAGGCTTGTCTCGAGATGACAAAGTTGTTGATTCCTCAATTAATGACGTCATAGTGGTTGAAGTGAGTTTACTTTTCTTAATAGGCTTTTATAGGCTTAAAAATCGCAGTTGGATTCAAATTGAATTTTTATTATTCCGAATCCAATTTTCTTTAATCTTTTTATGTTTTTCTTGAATTGAATTGACCATATACATTAAATAAAACTGTACTAAAAGTAGAAGAAAAGGCCAGAAAGGATTTCTGTAAAAGAGGAAAAAGGAAAAAAAATAAATGAAGGATTTTTCTATTTCTAAAAAAAAGGTCCTAGCTTCTTAAATGATAATCGTTTATTTCTCTTTTTTAACATTAAAGGACGACGGATCACAGGAGTGGTTGCATTAAGGAAGCAATCAAACAGCTCGCGATACAGTTCAATAATTGCGTGTATTGACTGCAGAACTAAGTACACTGAATACGGAATCGGTTTCCAAGATATTTCGTAATTATAGACATAAGTAGATCGTGGATGATGTTTCTACATCATTAATTCGCAATTACTCTCACTTGCCTTGCACATACTGTTTCGCATATATACCTAGATAACATCAAAATAAATCTATATTCTTGTAATAGCAAGATTCTTCCTTCGAAACTATTTACAGACGAGAGACTAAGAATACTGGAGCTCTCCCTTTCGCACTTTGTTTACTCGCAATCATTTCATTCACTCGCAGACATGCACTTTTTTCATCGCCTCTCTTTATAATTTACATACATACATATACAAGTAGGATGTTTCGCGTATTTTTCACGCACTACGACCTTTAACAGACTTTGTCAATCGTCTATTGTAAACTTTGTCCGGCGCGAGTCGACTCAAACTTAATGAGGTAATTGCCACAAAACGATTACTCAAACTCTAATTTCTAATCAATTCTTGGTTTGCCTTTTTCGAGATTTGGCTTAAAGCGCATTGGGTAATGATTCATGTTTTTTTTAAGATTGAGTTGACTCTGAAAAAACTTATATCTCGAAGGAAAAAGGCTAAAAACTTGGAGAACAAGAAAGTAGGCTTTTGCTTCTTTAACATTGTTTAGCTTCAATATTCTAAAATACAGCAAGAAACGTAGAGGACACGTTAAGAAACGAAGTTTGAATAGGCTTAGGTTTATCTTACAAGATTTCAGGTTCATGCTTCTTTGAACGAAAATTTTGGAATATAAATCCAATTATGAACCCACTTTGGCATAGAGGCTTTCTTAAATAAGGTAGGCTTGTTACATACTTTTGAAATTTGAATCAGAGTTCTCAGTTGGGAATACAATCTAAAGAAGAATATTCCCCAGTTAGAAATTTCCGACACTTTTAGAACATTAATTTAAACCATACCTTTTCTAAGTGAAGCACGAAAGACTGACTTGCAGCTTGGCATCAAGAGAGCAAGTGCAACTTTCATTTTTTGGTTTAACCTCGCTCATCTGGATTTTATATGTATAAGCCGAAGCACAAAGAATCAACAGTCGACAACAACAAGACCGGAACTAACCTCTTGTACTCTGTGAATATCAATTACGCTCTGATGCAATTTTTAAAAATTAGCAAACATTTCTTTAATCATATCAACCTACGTGATGATGATCTTGTAATGAAATTATACACACAAGATTGTGCTAAATTAGCTAAGTTTAATTATCCATTAAACAATGACAAGTGTTATCTTACAGATAAAATAAAGAGGCAGGTTAAACCGTTCTAAATTCCGCACTGTAGTAAAATCTACTCCGGTACAATCTGACTCAACTCTAATGTAACATCTGCTATTGTTCCTTGGCTGTACATCGAAGTTTACATTCTAGTTTACATCTCTGCCTAAAATCAGTCACTTAACGCGCCCCCCATTTCTATAAAAATGCTACACTATTCTCCAAAATCCTCGAAAATACCATCATAATCCTGATTTTCTCAATCGAGACACACGCCAGTTGAACCTTTGTACAAATCCACCTTTACCAAGGCCTCCACATGCCTTCTTCATCTTTGACAGGCTGTTGGCCAACAATAGGTGGAGAATGCATCCTTCCACCTTCACTGCCGCCATGACTAGATGGCCTGTCTTCGCGAATAATCGTGTTCTCCATTGGAGAACGTATCTGGTGTTCTGCACCCAAAATTCTTGCAGCTTTGATTTTCTTCGACGTCGTAAAATCAAGAGGCTGCTCTGGTTGGTCCATCCTGGGACTCTTGCTAGGTTTTGATCCATCAGACCAGTCCTGAAGATCATCGTGCGGCCTCTTGTTAAGTTTATCTGTCGTTTTAAGAAGAGACATGTTCGTAGCTGCCCAAATTGCTGTTGGAGGGTTGGGTCCAATGCTGATACCATTCGCTGCAGCTGCAGCTGCGAGTTGAACGTAGTGACTAGGAAGGAGGAAGACGACTTGACCGTCAGGTAGCCTTGACGGAATTACCTGGACTACCGAGAGCATGTTGGGATTCTGTTGTGATGTGGAAGCCTGATCTACAGGTAGACCAGAAGCATGGTGAGGATCCATACTTGCTGGATTAACCTGGCTAAAGGCCGAGGTCGGTCTACTACTGTTGTTATTCTCGTCCCCAGCGGTTGTACTGCTGTCCGGTCTGGCGGCTTCCATTTCCGGGACTTCCGTTTTTATTAGGGCGGGATTCAAGGCTGTACTGCAGTGAGGAGTTGGTGGAACGTGTTGATCCAGTGGACTTGGGCTGGTCACGCCTGCCACTCGGTCCGTTACGCTACCAGGACTACTACCAAGGCCGCTATCAGGTCTTGAACCTAAATCAAGGTCCAGTTCCGAAACGCAACTGTCCAGGTGACGGAGTAGCCTCTGCTTCGCTGACGGATCCATCGGAGTTGTGTTTCCGGTGATGATGTCGGGGGCATCGAGGTATCGGCTAACCTGCAACAAAAAAGAGATATATGGTTAGGCAATGTTGTTATGACTAATTTTCATTGTGCCGATTTATAAGAATAGGGTTTGTCCTACTGGAGGTATTTGTTTCAATGCAAAAAATACACTCTGAATTCGAGTAAAATTGGTCAGTTTTTGTCCATAAATCTAGGGCATCGTAGATTTTCATATGATTAATGCCAGTATTTTAATAAACCGAAACTCTAAATTTTCAAATTCACAAAATGGCGGCTTCGCAAATGATTCGGAAAATGATACATTCTACAGTTATTATAAAAATGTGTCTAAAAATATAGAAAAAAATCTAATTATTTATTCTAAAGCAAATTCAAGATCTTGACATTCGCGAAAACAAAATGTCTAGCTTCGAAAACTATATTAAACATCGAACATTCCAAAATAGAGCCAAGTCAAGAACTAAACAATATCTCATTTCTACAGTTTGAAATCAAAAGTTTTTCAACCTTATCATAATACAAAACTTGGCTTCAGAAACTACATGAAATTTCAAAGAATCCAACATTTGGTAAAAGTCGAAAACAGCGGATTTATATCAGAATCAAATAAATAAATTTAAAAAATATAATTCTTTTCTTATTATACGCGAGTAGCTCAGATAATCTTCAGCCACTTCGTTTGTTTCAAAAAATTTTCAAACTTTAAGGTCCTCGGTCCATGGGTAAATATTGACCAACTCGGCTCAAAATCTGGAGAATTCTGTTTCTGCGAATGGGATAAAAAAAATTTAAGGAAATAAAAAAGATAAGGACCACCCTACTGGAGAATTCGAAAAATGCAAATGAAAAGTTCCTATCTCACAAGATACACATACAAATACAAACGTGTATCTCAGAAAAAGCAAATTAAAAGGTATCTCGGATTGCAAACCACCGACCGAATCTTGAGAATGCCATATAAATTGTAATGGGAACACCAGCGCCCTCAACCTTACATAATCGTTTAAATGACTCGTCACGAGTTAGAACCTTTCAATATGAATTTTCCGAAATAGAACCTTGTCATTTGGACAGTTCTAATTCAGGATTCGGATAAAATAAACTCAGATGCATATTTTTTAACATTCTGTCGTCCGCACAGGGTCATTCGAGTCTAGATATTAAAATTCGATATTATCGTGTAATCCCTGTAACTAAATACAGCATTCCGCTTTTGCGAAAATACGAGCGGGTATTTAAGCTACTATAATTTCAGACAGAGCTGGAATAACGCTGCCATCAATGATAACTTGAAGTTTCACGGATGCGGTTGGTGACGACGGATAAGTATAGGCCCCGCAGGCAGTAATCTAATCAACGAAAGTGTTGTGCTCTCGGTCAAAATTTATCCCGCTTGCGTAGTGTCATCGTAGTGATATGCCGTATGGCCTAGTGCGCGCACTGCGAGCGTTTATGAGTTTCTAGTTCAAAATAAAGCAATACCGCTTTCAGCGTTGCGACGTTATGCATGGCCTGTGCGCACGTTATGTGGTTATGTCCATGAACCACCACGAACGTGAGTGGAAGTTGAATGAGTGTGCGAGTCTCCCTGGCAAACGATGTCTCACTTTGCAGGCATTCCAATGAATGCTTCATGAATCCACAGACGGACATTCGGAACATACAACCTCGACCTGCTCATGGAAAAAATGGGATATGAGTTCCACTCGAAAAATGCTAATTGTGATATTTCTTCGTTTGAAACTCCCAGTATACTGTCGGCAACCGACTTTACTCAGGGAAGTGTTTTCTGCAATATCCCTTTCCCTTGGCCAAAAGTCCAGGCAAATCAGGGGACCAGAGAGTGGAATTTCCAAGTTCTTTACGTTGAGAGTTCTGACATGATCTCGGATATTCTTGCGGTAATGTTTGTAAAAGTAATGGGTGAGAATTCCGAGTGTAGGTGGGTTGTACTAGAATCTTCATGCCTTAAGGACCACACGAGGATGGGTTGCCTACACTCGTTGGCGTATAAATATCAGAGTAGATCGTGTTGCCAGCTTCGCGGCGGCCCCTCGGAACGTTCCTGGATTCCTTTTATTTCCTTTTTCGATTTATGGCTTCGCCGCCGGCGTGGTCGCAGCCGCGACTGCCGCCGCACCGCACTGCTACGCTATCCAATCACGAGACCGAGCCGTCGTGGCCTCCTCTTAGTCGTAATTTCGCGATAACCGACGGCCTCCACCTACAGACACACGCACTCATACCTACGCACTCATACCTACGTTCTCAGAGGCGAGAATCTCTTTCCTCTTGCACGCTTGTTGGCCTGTGGGGAAAAATATTGCGCTTTTGCGAAACAGTCGACCTTTCCCCTGCACGGCTACGCTTGAAAACCACGCGCGTTTAGTCACGTGGTAGTCGTTTCGTTCGTAGACCTCTTTTTCTCCTCTTCTTTCGTGCGAAAGAATTATTGCTCTCCCCGAAAGCGTCGCCGACAAGGTTGTCCCAAAAGAAGAGAGAAAAAGAAAAACGAAAACGAAAATGCAGATTCTCTTGGGTGTGAAGTCAATTTATGTAGAAAGCTTTTTTCGTAGGTGGATTCCTAGTTAGTATCAGCAAATTAGACAAGTTTTTCTTCAGGCTAGCTTTAGTACTTTTGCTACTTTCTTGAATTCAGATTCTTTATCCGATAAGGATTTGCTTTTAATTTGGGATTATCAAAATAATAGTTTGATTCTGATCATTGACATTTACAACATATGTTTAGGACTATTATTGGATGATGATGAAAGTGTGGTGATTGGAGGGAGAGCCTTTTCATGATCAGCTTTATCAGTTGAAGTTCTGATAATCATATCTGGTTCGCAGTAGGAGTTGTGAATCGAAACATTACGCTTCAGATGAAGAACTGCTCAATTTAAGGAAATCTTTCTGTTTTTCATCCCAACTGACTTCGAGGAATTTTATATAGGATTCTATTACATTTAAAGAAATTTCTCTTAACTTCGTCAGACGTCATGGGACTTTATAAATATCAGTTAGATTTCATATAGAGCCTAAAGAAATTTTATATTATTTAATGATATTTGTCGAAATTTCTTTCGAATTACAAGAAATGACATAAACTTTCCTAGGATAGTATGGAATTTGATGAAATGGCAAGAGATATAATTTCACCAAAATACATTAAATTTCATGAAATTAAATAAATGTCTGCATGCATGACATAGTCGTACATTTAACTGGGTACCATAAGTGGTGTTTCACTAAACTTTCCCTAAACATTTCCCAATTTAATAAAGTTTCATAGATCTGAAAGTGATTTCTGCAAAACTAAAACGCCTGATTGGAATTGCACTCAAATGCGTAGAATATTACAAAATTAAGAGATTTCAACGGATTTCATGTAATATAAGGATTTGTATGGAATACAAAAAATTAAAGGTATTTTCAGAGCTAACAGAAATCACAGCAGATTACCCAGATTATCAAAAGTTTCCAATGATTTTACTGACATTTAAAATATTGAAGGGATTTTAAGACTTGAGAGTTTTCTGAAATTAATATGAATGACAAAGAATTCAGAGGAGTTCATATTATTTCATGGAATTTAAAAAGATTTCTAGAATATTCAGAAGAATGCAGGATATTTCAAAGAAAATAATTGGATTATGAAAGTTTTCTGGGTCTCTGGATATCTTAGGGATTTATGATTGTAATATAGTAAGAAGAGGTGTGCAGTCGTTTACTCAAATTTTCATTGCACGCGCTTGGAATGTTGGATTTTTCGGAATAGAAAAAATTCAATATTTCAAGCATTTCCAAATCTGCATGAAAAAATCGTAAAAACTACTGAACATCTCTAATTATAAGAAATTACATGTTCCGAATATCATTCTGTTCGACCTTAGGTCAACATTTAACAGTGATGCTCCTTGTTCAAACTAAATCCAGAAAATTCGAGCTTCCATTCCTATTTATACTTTTTATGTTATCTGATTACAACTTTGAATTAGATTTAATTTTACATATGTATTATTTTCAATTTCAGATGTATGCTTCTGAGTATTGTTACATTAAAGCTTCAAATTATTATTGGTTGTTGATCAAAAAACATGGAAATTGGAGATAGATGCCTTTTCATCGTCACCCTTATCAGTAGGTGTTTCGATAACCATTAACCATGCGTGCTTTGCTGTAGGCGTCGTTGAGACTGAGGTATTTTATCGTACAAAGTAAAAATGTAACTTTATGAGAAAACCTCTATCTCTACTTCCATCCAATGTGCAATGGAAAATATGTAACATATCTTACCCCTTCCAATCTGTAGACATCAAAGTAAAAATTAGTTTCATCCCAAGTATTTTAACGAGATGGTCAAAATAAAAAAATGTTTTAAGATATAACGGGCCATCCATTATACGGATTATTTGAGCTACTCAACACGCGTTGGTATGTGCGAGGTCTACTTTCAACGAGTTCCTCTCGTTTTGTTGCGTTTGGCGATCACTTCGCACTTGCAATATGAGCCAAAATCTCGAATTACGTTCCTCGTGACGGGTCAGAATTCAATTTTCGACCCCCTCCGCTACGCAGCTATATTAATTAAAAAGCTCTTCCGCCTGGGACGATGTGGCGCTTAGGGTGCCCGGATTAAGGGCATGTAATACTTCGTCGTGTGGTCAATCAGATACAGTTCCCCAGATTTTTTTCCACAAAAATGAAAAATTTTTTTAACTGAATTCGGAGATGCTATAAAATATCATAACGGACGTCCCTCGACTCTTTCTTGAGGTATAATAACAAACAAAAAATTGTTGTGGTAAATAAAGTTTTTATGCATGTGCATTGATTTGAGTTTAGGGGCGTTTTTCAGCTCTCTGCCATTCCGATAATATAGGTCTTTGCCGTACCGATACACATAAATCAAATTTAGCGAAATCAAAATTTTTGAATTAACCTACAAAAAAAGTGTAGAGGGCCATCCGTTAGCATATTCGCTATCATTGCCCAAATTTTGAAGACAAAATATACATTATTCTAGTAAAATATCATGGGGAACCTAAAACTGGTAAAATCGATATTTTTCTAAGCATCACAAGCCCTTAATGAGACAAGTCACCAATTCCATCGTCTTCAGATAACCTAATAATCTCTCTCTAGAATTCATAGTTAACTCTAAAGGAGTTTTGTCAACCTTCCCTATTCTAAATATTTACCCTTTATTATATACTGTATCTTATAAGAGAAAGTAAAAATTAGGCGTAAAAAATAGTAACAATGAAATAGGTTTTCACCTCTCTCGAGCAATCCTGGTAGCCAGCCTTGTACCTGGAGAGTCCAGGTTGCGCTAAAGACCTCTGTCTCTGGAGATGTCGTACAGTTAGTTCAAGGATGTCAGCCTTTTCCAGTTTGCTGTGTTTGGTGTTCTCTAGGCGGGCGCTGTCAAGGATCAAAGCCTTCAGCGCCGCCAGAGACTGGTTGATCCTCGCTCGTCGTCGCTTTTCCATTAGTGGTTTGTTAGCCTGCAAACAGAAAATAGGAAGAATATGAAATAGGATATTTGACTGATATCAACAACAACAAAAAGTAAACGATTGGATGTATTTAAAGTGCTTATGTTTCTATAGGGTTTTCTCTAGAATAAAGTATTCTAAACCCAGGAAACATCAAGCATATTTTGTTTTCTTTTCTCCAACTATATCTGCTCGCAAATCCTCTTATAGATCCGCGATGCGACTATACAACACGAGCCTTTTTTAAGTGGCAATGTATCGCTCACGGATAAAACCTACGATAGTCTCCGCTCGATATACATTATCATGTTCGAGATATGTCCTTCAATTTTTCAGATATGGGAGCTTAGAAACTAAGAGAAAGAAATTCATATTGGGATTCCATTAGGGTTGATAATAAAGTCCCATTGAAGTACTGAGCATCAGACTAATCAGTAGTAGAGTTCTATCTGTTTAAACATTTTTTAGAAGAATAATTAGGGAAAAAAGTACTAGAAAAGATACAGTTTATCTCTTTCAATTTTCTTATAAAATGATAATAGGATTAATGTTCCAAGAAGTGATGCCGAAATAGAACTAAACTGCTAAAAAATTCAAAACTTTCAGAACTTTTCTAGTACCTCTGTTCCCTAAAAACTTAACACCACCAGACTGATTTTAGTTTTTTAGAAGATGAATTTGAATCGAACATTTTCAACAAATTAAATAGGATTTTCTTCAAGTGGAATGCTGCTGAAATAAGATGGACTCTAAAGGTTTTTGGTACATTACTTCTAAGAAAGATCTTAACATCTTTTTGAAAAAATTTCTTCCGTAATCATTTGCATTAATCAAAAATTTAAAAAAAATTTAACTTTTGGAGTAATGTTTTGCTCAAAAAGTACTGCACTGTTAAAACATAAAATATTTAACATTTTTTTATAGTTCTGTCCTAATTCGATAGTACTTTTTAGGGTTTGTAGCAACTTTGCAGCAACTTTCCACGACAAGATTCAAAACCTTTAAGTAATCATGTAAAGTTTGCAACAAGTTGGAAGCAACCTTAAAATGTTCTTGCCACTCAAGATTAAGACAAGTTTTACTGTAAGATATTCGCAAGTATGCGAAGTGATCACCAGAGAAGGAAGGAGGAAGGACTTGGAACGAAAACCTGGTGCCGGATTTTCCTGCAAGGCAACTGCAGGAATATGGCAAGCCTATTATAAATCTTACGGAAAACTTTGCAGCCATCTTGAATAGCTTGCATATCTCTTGCAGCAACCTTGCATCAAACTTGTATGGCATGGGCATTTTATCGTTGCAGAAACCTTGCCACAACTTGCGGCAAGCTTTACGCGATTCCTGCAGCATGGTTTGCTACAATTGGACTTTTAACACATTTTAACAAACTTTGATACTGACTTATCTTATAACAACTACTTCAACAGGAATTTATTCGGAATCCTAAAAGAATCACCAAAGTCAAATTATTCTATATAATTTATACATATACAAATTTACTGAAATCGTTACTGAAATCACTGCTGAAATATAAATAATCAATGTTCAAGGATATAATAATATAAATCGTATAATCAATACTGAAATACTTGGACAATATCATTTGCATAGAATCATTTTCACAGAAATAAGAGGCTCATTTTTACATGTGCCTCTTACTGCCACTTACAGCATGTAAAATAAACATCGCATTTCGAAGCTAACTTTACAGTCCTCATAACTTCCCTGTAAGTGCACCCATTTCGTGATCAGAGGCCACTTCATGTGATTATTCATTAACCGCAATACGTGCTAGGTTGTACGAATCGGAAAAGGCACTAGCATTATATGTATCGCATGTGTAAAAAGAACGAACTGTAATTACTCGTCTAGAAAGTAGAAACCGAAGTGAAAAGAGGCTCGTTGGGGCTCATTGCGAAGG
Organism: Druon quercuslanigerum; assembly: GCA_010014905.2. NCBI lineage: Eukaryota > Metazoa > Arthropoda > Insecta > Hymenoptera > Cynipidae > Druon > Druon quercuslanigerum. Next base: position 24,215 of record JAAAKG020132993.1, read on the forward strand.
CAGGTCGAAGAGTTGATCTCGAGCTTTTTTACCCCTAGATGTTGACTTTCCTAGGCCTATTTTCTGGGAATGCCATATGGTAGGAATGCAAAGGTATGCAAAATCGGAACGTGTTCTGCGCCTTATAATAATAGGGAATGCAGAGCGACACGCGAATATACATGTATGCACACGTGCAGACTGCAGAGTTGCACACACATTGGCGTCGCACTCACGATACTCGCTCGTTTGTTTACTCTGCACGTCGCTCCTGTGCGGACGCGCCACTCGGATACCGCTCACGTTATCCCCCTCTTCCTTTTGGCATATCCTTCCCGCACCAACGCCTTTACAGTTCACAGCAGATTTTTTCCCCTCACTCTAACTTTTTTTTCTTTCTTGCTTTCGGCATCTTTGTCTCTTACTTGGGGTTTTCTATCCTTGCTTCTCTTTTTCTGACACACATACACAATTCACCTCACGCGGCGAATGTCGCGTCGCGGCATTCTGCCAAACTAGCCAGGGCTCGAAGAGACGAGAGAATAGAAGAAGATAAAAAAAGTAAGATTGCGAGGAATGAGAAAGAAAAGAAAGCGTGAGACCCGTGACCTCGGATCTTATTTGAACTGTGTGAAGAATACCAATAAGGAAACGAACATGTAGGTTTGACAGGTTTCTGTATTTACTTCAGCTTATGGACACTATAATCGACAACGATGATATTAGCTTTGTTTAGAATTTAAAAACAGTATTTGAAGACAATGGATTTTAGCTGATATTCAGATTGGAAGGCATTAAAATGCATTGATGAGACCATGTTTTGGGGAACCAGATTTTGTTCTGGGTCGGGGGATCTGAGTACGTTATGAATTATCCATATTTCATGCCCATGCATTCCATTTCCGAGGCACGTTTTACACGTAGGCGTACGTCCTCGTCCGTGAAACATCGACATCGACATAGCCAGTGAAAAGAAACCTGCTACTCGTTTTCAGTACATTCACGCGCCACTATCCGGGTAACAATAGGGAAATCCCCCGATCTCTCACCTGCATTTTTAAAGGCTACGTGCAAAAAGGACGGCAACTTTTTCCTAGTAATTTTTTGACGTCACTTGTCCCAAAATTTAATTTGAACTGATATTTTATCATAAACTCCAAAAGGTTTCCAAGACATCTGAAAGTATGAGGTTCCCAGCAAAGGGTAATAAACAAGAGAAATGCAGAGAGCAAGAAAAGGAACTAAATAATATAAGAAATAAAGGAAAAGATAGTGCTGTTTCTGCAATTAAAAGAGTCCAAACAATTCCTGAATTCTTAAAACAGAATTCCTCTTTTTGAGGTAAGAGGAAGAAACACGATCCAAGGAACCCTTAGCGTGAAAGGAGACGACAGCTAATTAAGGTCCACCGTCACGGCTTCCCTTTACTAAGTACCGTCAATTAAGCTTTCTGTCGTTCGATAGCGACGTTGAGCACCGAGGCGAGCGGGAAAACCGCACTTTAAGTCTACGTGTAGTGTACACATATATATTCTTGTCTTCGTTAGCGCGATCTTAGTTCGCTCGTCCTCTAAGTTTACTCAAGCCGTTCTATCTTCTCTTAACTATATGACGTGACAGTGAAACGACGCAAAACATTGCCCCAAAAAAAGGGACCTTCAAAAACTTAGAGACAACTCTCCGATATTATTACACCTATTCTGATAATTGTACCTAAAGTTCTGACATAAATTTTCACCATCATTAATTGCTATTTAAATTAAGAGTCTCACTGAATATGCACTCAAAAATACTATTCCTAACACTGAATTCAGAATCAGAATTCAGAATCAGTTTTTGTCGAGATTTCCGTGCAATTTAAGCCCTAGAGAAAATTCTTTTAGTTACCAAGCAGCTCCTGATTCCTTCTGCAGTCTCAATTCCCTGTAGGATTTACGACTTTCGCTGTATTTGGTACGAGAGCGATCAGTGCAGAGTGTGCAAGATAATGTGCACGTGTGGGACTGGGGTATGAACATTGAACATTGAACATTGCCATAGAAGGGTGCACTATCAGCTTAAGCCCAACCGTTTATGTCTGCGTAAACGTGTACCTACGTAAGAACGAAGTGCGGATATTCCGTGGACCTCACACTTGGATACCCCCACATGAAAAAAGGAAAACGATGCAAGGAAAGAACGCACGATGCGTGAAAACATCCGCTTGTGCCGTGTGCGTAGGCACGCAACTCCTCGTCATACTGCAAGTGTTTATTCACGTAATTTGCATTGTCGAAAGGGAGAGAATGATTCGAACCGACGTCCGGAGGATGATGGTTCTTCCTTAAAAGGAGTCGATTGTATTTCCGCCCCTTGTTCCTAATGAGTCATAACTAGAAGGATTCAATTCCAAAATTTGTAAAAGCCATAGACAATTTCTGATCGCGGTAAATTTTCTGAGTTCCTATCCACTTAAATTGTCTTCAAACTGTAAGATTCATATGTATCTACCAGTTATCCACATTTATTCCTCGCTATGCTCCATATATCCACTTTTACCTTAAATTCCAGTATTTATATTCAAATTTATTACCCTATCCACTATCTTTTTTGTAATCCGATTGACAATTTGATGTTCTGTTTATGTTTTTAACCTCCATCTTCCTATATCCATGTAAATATTTTTCCATCTCTTCTGCAATATAAATTATATCTTTCATTTTAATAGAAAGAATGAGATTAAAATAATTTAGGTAATTGCAGATTGTAAAGATTATTTAAAAAGCACTTGTATGGATACGCGGAGGGTAAATTTAAATGAAATGGCCAGGATTCAAAAATATAGGTATAGAATCAAGGCAAATATTTGAAGTTGTAAAAAAATATTGACCTCTATTGACAAATGATAGAAAAGGATGTCTGCCCACCACTGATCCCCAACTATCCTTTGCTATCCTATATAGGTTCTGTCAGGAGAGATGATTTTCTATCCCTTCTGTAATATAAATCACCAGTATCCATTTGAATCCTAGTCTTTCTATCAAAATAAATCCTCAGGTAATTTTGGAAATGTAGATTATAAAAATAATTGAGAAGAAAAGGATTGAAATGGATACGCAGAGGTGGACCACAGTGCTCACTGTGGTATTTTCACGTGGATAGAAACTGTCTCTTTATGCAAAAATCTCTATATCTCTCGAGGTGATTCTTCTGGAAGTCGACGAATAACACCTTTCATTCTTGTAATATCGCATGAGCGACGTGGAGTGGTCGAATGAAGTGATAACTTGCCATAAATGCGTCCAATTACTGAAAATTGCTGTTATAAGGGTCCGGCGCCCACGACTATATTGCACACACTCACAGGCGATTCTGTTTATCGTTTTATTACTGCGGACGACATACTGGATATCAACCTATGCTGGTGGAGTATCATCCAATCGGTCATTTCCGCTATCGATCAGTCGAAACACGTCAGCCTTGAATATTAAAAAACACTTCAATGTCAGAAGTATAATTTACTTCAATAGTTGTTGAGGATGAAGCTTCCCTTTACTTGACAAATGAAATAAAAAAATAAAATAAAACGTGTTTATCTTTTTACCAGAATATGTTAAGTTATCGAGTGCCTCGATCATATCCGGCTCGAAGTGTCCCTCCAGTCTTATGTATTCATAGATACACGCTCGCGAGATCTACCTGCACGCGCATATAAATTTACGCCAGCGTCATGTCTACTACTTTTTACACCTCGAGGGTACGCTCTCTATTTTTAAGTATCATACACAGAATCATATAAATTTTATGAGTTCACATGTCGCTATGAGATATGGTGTCCTCGAAGTTAGATCTTTATTGATGATGGCAATAATGAAACATTTTGAATGTTTATGAATTATTCAGCACGCAAAGTCGGGTCACGGCTCAGAGACAAATTTGACCGTTCGAAGTGATGCTGGGAGAAGAAAAATGTTATACTAAATGTCATTAGTAAGAATGAATTTGCGTTTTGATTGCGGAAAAATCTTAATGAGTACTAAGAACAAAATTTCTAGAATTGTAATATTGAGGATATGAGTGCTACTTTATATAAAAAAATTTCACTGAAGAGGGCATGATAAGTATTTGATTAAATTAGGAAAACTTTACGGTTAAATTGATATAAATGAATGGTCTCTGATGACTGCTCCCCATGTGAGGTATTGTTTAGGAGAGCACGTGGTGTGTCCGCATATGAGTGAACAAACCCCCATCCTCAAAAGCCTGTTACTCAACGAGACTCATGTCAAGGATGAAAACGAGGGTCGTAGGAGCGAGGCACGTGCCTTGAACCCAGTTTATATTGGTGGAAGGGCATGGATTAGGGGTTGGGAGATAGCAGGGAATCGGGCTATGTTTTGTAGCGTGACGAATAACCGAATCAACCCTTCGAGTAGCAGACGGTGCAAAATCCCTAAAGCTGGGGTGGACCATGGATGATCGAGCACTTAGTGCCGAAGCGATATGCAGAACTGGGCTTTCTATCCACCTCGATTTCCAACGATTAATCCTCTTTTTTTGTTATCTCGTTTTTAATTGCTATAATACGATTGCTATAAGTCTCTATTTTTTATAGTTTCTAGAGTATGGGGTAAGTATTGATTCGTAAGTCAGTAGGGAAATTCATGGTAGTTAATAATGTTATGGTAAATCCTGGGACTTTTGGTAAGAACAACGGCAAACTTCTTCAAGCTATTATGATTGATTTTAATGGTTACTGGAACTGTTTTAGTATTTTGAAGATTAGTACCTTCATCGAAGGTAATACAAATCATGTAATTATGATACCTATTGTCCCAGTTTCTGAAATTATAAGGAATAAATGATTTATGAATTCTAATCTAGTCAGTCGGTATCTAATCAGATTCAGTCAAAAGTTATGGAATTTGAACATCAGACAATATCATATCTAAAATTCAATGTGACATAAAGAAAAGTCTTCATTTATCTTTTATATGGTATTATGTAATGAATATTTGAAGAATAGAAACTTCAAAAATTGTATTAGCTGCATTCACTACGATCAGGTAGTTAGGGGAAGGAAAAGACAAACAATAAAACAATGATGATGTTTAAACATATAAAAAAGAAAAATTGATAGAATTTCAAACTACTCACTCTTCTTCCGTCCGAGTGTTTGGGGCTCGGGCTGGGACTGGGACTTGGCGTTGGACTGGGTCCTGAGACTACTGCTTGTTGATGCTGTTGTTGATGTTGCCTGTGGCTGTTGCTAGCGGATTTCTTCTCCTGGTGCCTCAACGAGTGGAGACGCGCGGTCATCTTAGCAGGACCTCTCGGCCCTTCTGAAGGACGTTCGCTGCACCCTTCGTACTTGAGACAGGGATGAGACACTTAGCATTGCGTAGGCGCGCCCTTAAAGTTGCTAGTCCTACTTTTCACTTGCCAAGTCACTGATTGCGCCCGCGATAATCTTCAGTCCTAATGTCTCAAGATTTGTATCCAGACTTTACAGAGTTTGTTTCACAAGATCCTACTAGTTTGATTTATTCACCTGGTTTCTCAGGCAACAAGTCACACACTTTTTGCGCAACTTTTAAAGTTTCACGAATCCACAAACACAAATATGAATTCCTAGGAATAAAAGGATACGCACGAGGGAAGAAAGTTTATAAAAGTTTCAACCCTCATCCGCTGAGGCGCAATCGCGCCGCCACGTGGTTTTGAAACGCGCGACCACTTGTCAGTTGCACTCACACTGTTCACTGTGGGAATGCGGGAAGAGCATTACGAGGAAACGCACGTGACACAGTTAGCAAAATCCTCAATAGGTGATGTCCTTCAAAGGCGATATCCAAGTCCGGCTAACACGTGCCGTAACTATTTGACACTCACGTCGTTCACACACTGGCCACAAAGTCAAAATCGTAAATTGTCAGTATCGTATAACTGTTTGACGGGATGTCAAGAACTGCCTCTCACTTTACCTCCCTTCTGAAGTTTAGAAATTTTTAGCTGCCTAGACAAGTTGGAGTTGGAGCACAAAACTAGATAACTTTTGGGTTTGACCTAGAAGATTTGTTTTAAGTCACTGGGAAGTATAAGATTGTGTGGTGAGACTGATTTATATCGGCTTGTTGTCAATTGTTGGAGGATGCGAATTGTAATGAAAAGAGTGCTTAACCGGCAAACTCCCGCGAGGAGCGACGTCGACAGACTGCGAGGGTGCGATCGGTCGCGGTTGGCTCTTCAGTGAGCCGGCTGACGCGTGGGAGAGGGTGGCAATGTTAGCGGGGACGATGGTGGCAGCAAGCGAGCGTGAGGAGCAGGGGGATCACGCGCGTTGGTTCGAGCGAGGTTGGGGGGTCTCCGGGGGAAACGGCTCGCTCACTCGCTCACGCGCGCCCTTGCGTACGGGTACCGGCCAGTAGCGTAAGCACTAGTCTGCAAATTTCAAAACTTTTCCGGACTATGCTTTTTTGCAAAATGGGGTCATTGCGTCAAACTTTTTGTCTGTGGTACCGCAAGATTGCATGGATATCTGATTTAGATCTGGCTTTCGGATTTGTAGTCGCCAACTTGAAAACATGAAATTGATATCCTAAAAATAATGCGAAATTAATAATTATATAGATAAAAAAAATTACAATTATTATAACTTGTAATAAAGTATATATGTTAATTTTCGTACCACGATCCGAAGACCAACTTTTTTAAAATGAGAGATAGGGAGAAAGTCAGGGAGAAAAAAGCAAATAAAGTATTTCATTCGCGTTTAATTCCAGATTTATTGGTGTTTAAAAAAAGTCTGAATGTGTAGACTGCAGTTTTCTTTTTGCTGCTGTTATGCGCTCACAGCAAACGGGATGCTACCAAAGGTCATTAATTCTGCATGGAGTTTGTCAATATTAAAGCAAACGCAAATATTTACATCGTACGATAACGTATCCAAGGTCACTTTCATAAGTGTATTATTTACCTTTCCAAAGACGAAAGAGAATAGGTAGTTTCGCTGCAAATTTGTAATTGGTCATTAATTAACGAGGGCAGGTAAGGATGTGGGGTATAATATTTAAAAACAGGAAAAGAAAAAATTTTAGATTGTTTAAAAAATCGAATGCTATTTTTATCGAATGCTGAAAATTTTTCTTTGTAATGGTGGTAAAGAGTTATTTTAACTCTGTTCATACGCGTATAAGATTTACCATAAGAAGATCAATCTTATTGACATTTATTGACGTTACAAGAGTGTAAAGCAAATCGAGAGGCAAATATTAACGGATGAAAACTTACTTTTTTAAAAAAAAATTTAACATAATAAATTCACTACTAAAATAGAAGTAAGAAATTTATGGAAGGTCTTTATTTTTTTAAGCCCGATTGAATATTTCTCTGAAGTCGACTGAAAACTTATTAGGTTTTTTTACTCTTTACTAAATTAAGTTCAAAAGAGTCACGAATTTCCAGAGCATTTACAGAAGCTCTTTTGGAATTCCCTGAAGAAGTATACACTATACAGTATTCAGGTCTTTAAAAGAAGTAGAGTAAGGTGATAAGTGTGGCTTATGTTAAGTCTGGCACGTAAAGTGTGTTACTATTTATATAAGAACTTGTGACCAGTTTGGTGAAATGTCTTTCAGCCCAACAAGTAAAGTGAGTACATATTTAAAAGCTTTCAAGTTGCAAATAATACATTTTTTATATTAATTTGTTAACTACATACTGCACCCATTATTTAGACCTAGACTAGACCAAACTGTCAAGTTGATAAGAAATTAAGTGCTGCTTTGACATTAATCTCTTACTTCTCAAATCATTTTGGACAGCCTGTCATTTTTTCGAAACATTTAGTAAAAATTTGACGATAAAATTTACGGTTTTTTTTTTCATTTTGGAAGGATGATCAGCTTCACGCCTGGGCCAGACCAGATCTAACAGATTAGGTGGTCTATATTAAGTCAGACTTAGGCCAAATCAGTAGTTGTTAATAATTGTTCCTACATTGTGCAACGCTTTGATCCATATTTGGATCTAAAATTGACACCTTTGGATTTAGTATACGGATTTTATCCTAACATCTAGGTAATTAATGGAAATTTCATTAATATTTTGTTGATAAAAGATGTCTAAGGAATTTCATGTTAATGTATTTCGAAGATTAACTTAAATTAAATTACATCGACATCGTGAAATAAGGTTACTATGAGAGATTTGCTAAAAAGTTCCTAAAGACGGTTAGAGAATTTTATGGAACGCTAGGATCATTTTAGAATCCGCTGAAAGAGGATTGTGAATACTGTTTTTACAATGTTTTTGGGAGGCTTACAGTAGTTGCTAAAAAGTTTGTTAGAGGTGTTGAAGCGGACATTTTTCGGGGCTATGAACTGACAGTAATGCGTTCGTAGATGTGGAAGCTACGTGAAAATTTAAAACTTCGGAAATGTGTTATTGACAGTGACCGGAGAGGATTTTATGGAGTTTTGTGCGGAGTATTTTAAGCGATTATAACTAGAGGTCCTCCATATACCACGCAGAACGATTTTACCATTTTTTGAATCTGCCCCGCCACCCCTTGTGAACCAAAGAGGACTTTTGATGACCCGCCCCTTCGTCTGCTCAATCAACGTGAACCTATTTATAATATTTTATGAACATGTGAATATTCTTTGTATTTTAAAGTTAGGAGAAGCCAAAACAAAGCTTAATGATTAAAGAATTTCGTACAGTCAGGCGAACGCGTATCCACGTGGATTCTGCCATCTTCTCACTCTGTCTACGTGGTATATGGACAGTTCGTAGAGGTATTTTCGGACCAGTGCTAGAGAAACTTTTAAGGGTAGCTGTTATGGAGGTTATTAAAATCGGTGACCAGGTTGTGGGGAATCATTATCAGAAAGAAATTTTAAAAGATGTTACTTAGTGTTAAAGATTTTAAAAGTGCAGAATTGAGGAAAGATCTCTGTAGTTCCTGACATTTACCTCTAAATGTGAAGACTATTGGAAATTAGAGACATTAATGATTTCAAAAAATTTAACACTTTTTTTTTAATTGATTGATATGAATTTATTATCAAATTAAACCTTTTAAAATATCAACTACGATTGATAAAAGCAACTCTTTAAGTAGAATTTTAATCTAGCATGTAAAGAATTTCCAATATGAATTTTCGAGCATGTAAATATAATTTATGAACATATTATTTAAAAAAGAGAATAATAATATAGACAGTAATATGTAGTATTTTAAAAAGTTTCCGACATTTCTGCTAAGTACTTTCAAAATTACATGCTACACTACTCTACTTAGAATTGATGACTATTTTGGATGTGCCATTGACGATTGATAGGGGTATTTTGATTACCAGTTGCGCAAGAGGTTACTAAGGAACTTTAACACAAGGGATACATCGATCTAGAAGTTTTTACTGAATTTTACAGAATTTTGTGCTCATGAATCCTTTGGAAATTAAAGGTTCTTTATCCCTAATTCAGAGCAGATGTCCTCAGTTACTTTGGCGTCGCAGGACGCACGTTTTATATAGTTTTCTATTATTCATGGTGATCAGAATTAAAAAAACTTGGTGCATGTGTAGAAAAATAATATCTGCCATGATATGCGTCTCCAAAAGGAGTAGCGACATCTCGATGGGTTCTACGAAGAATAGGCTCTCTTTTCTTTGCCCTTCAGAATTAGGCTAACTTAATTTAGCTAAGTTTTCAGAAGGAGTAAATAACCCATTATTTCTCGAAACACTTCCTACAAATTGAATACTCCAGTATTTTGTATTACAGTTTGTAATGTAATTTAGGCTCCTGTAATTATTAACGGTAACGAAAAGATAGACTATTCGTCGTAGAACTCATGGATCTGTTCTGAGTAGGGGTTCGGAACCTAATTGCCAGATTTGGTTACTGCACAGATTCTTTCGAACTCTCATCCGAAAGTTTAAATTTACAGAAATTTGTATTGGGGATGTTCTGAAGTTGTTGATGACGAGGCTGCTGAAATCGATTATTGTATCAAATAATCTTAATAAAGAGGTTATTGCATTCCCTGAATTATTTATGGTTGATATCTAGTGGATATTGTTAGGTAGTATGTTAAGGGATAATATTCTGATCTTTTTAGTGTTGCTTGATAAAGAGGTTATTATTGGTAATTTCTAAAAAAATTGATTAGAGTTTTTTACTAAGGTGGATGTTTTAGAATTTGGTTTCGTTCACTGCTAAATAACGTTGTGTTGCAAAAAGGGATGCCGGCTTTTCTTTTGAACTTTTTTAGGAGTTGATTTTAGGAATTTTGGAAGTGGTTACTACACAATTTGTTAGAAGTATTACTAGGGAGGATAATTACTTTATCTAGAAGTTTGATAGTAAAATTTGCGATGGAACATCTGTGACTTTGGTAGGTCATTATGCGATACTGCTTCGATGTATGAGCAGATACATTGTTATAAAGAATTTTTGGAGGTTGTTTCTAAAGAGATATTTATAGAATTTATTCTACTAAAGTGGTTTTTACTGGTTTCTCCAAGATTTTATGATCTGTTTTATGGGAGGTTGTGAAATCCCTTAATCTTTAATTTGGAATTTTCACCTACATTGCAAAATATTTAGCGAAATTGTTGAATGTTTTCACATATAGAGATATTCACGTGTAAAGATCTCAAATTTACATAAATTTTTATGAGTTCTTAAGTGGTATGCTCATCGGAATCAAATGCTACCCTACACAAGAATTTGTAACAAAGCCAATCTTCAGTCTTCCCGCGTAAAAGCAGACCACAACAAAAAGTGCGCCGAAGAATTGCAAGTTACGCCACTGGTTTCGACTATGTCTTGCCGCGAAAGAGCGACGAACCACGAAGGCGGCAGTCCGTGCACGACCGTGTGTATGCGAGTGTGCACGCGAGCGTGAGCGTGCGGCGCGACCGTGCTCGCTCTCGTAACGGTCGTGCGACGACGAGGGTGGGCGAGAAAGGTAGAGAGATGGGTGAGACCGTGCCGCTTGGGTCGCAGAGGCGATGAGCCTTCAGGGCGGCGTCTGCCGGGGGCAGGGGGGCCAAGGGAGGTCGAGGGAACTCGAGCCAAGCGGCGCGGAAGGCCGAAGCTGTCGAGAGAGGTCGGCTTGGGGGCCGAGGGGGGTCTTCTTGTCGGCACGCGCTCCGCGAAGTACGCTACCCACGCAAGCGAGACAGACTATCTTCACTGGGTATGCGTACGGCTATGTACACCAGATTTCCATGTGTAGAATATGCCTGACAGCTCGTGGTTGTACCCTCGGGTGCACGATATATCTGTTGGTAGTAACTTGCAGAATATGATGAACGAATTTCTTCAGCGCGTGAGAATCCGATATCATGCGAATTTCATCACCAGTGGAGAGACTGGGAGTCTCGAATTCGTGGCTCAATTTTCAAAATTGGTCAAAATTCTTCCGCTTTCGTTTTTTGTTTACTCCTTATCTTGGAAACTGCTATAGTAGTAATGGCTCATCTTATGGTGAAACATATTATTCGGAGTTATCCATCTATTGCATATGAATTGATGCGATCCGAAAAGAAAGTTGAGGAGTTACTGAGATCTTTTTATTCACTTTTTTCATGTGTTTGCTACTTTAATTTCTGAATTGAACTGATAAAACTAGGTCATCTAATCGTGATATTCTTCAACTGCATGCTGATCGATGCTGATCATAAGTTTCTAGACGGACATAGTATCTCAGATGGTATTCTGAGGAAGCTTCAACATCACATACATATATAACGTGCTAAAACTCCCGCATCATCTAGGAAGTAGGACTGCCTTCTAAGTTAGGACCACCTTCTCATAATCCTGATGTTAGAACCATTATCTCGAACACATGCCTTAAGACCACCATGGGAATCTTTCCTGCCTGACAATCCCATATTTTTTCCGACTTCTGTAACATTCCTGTTAACTATCAAACGAACCTATAACCACCCTATGCAGGATTACCCACTATGTACCATACTTCTCTCTGTGGAAAATTGGTTACATGACACTACTTCTTCCGATATTTGGCCCTCACAGCTCCTTGGTCTTTTCAACTTAACCCCGTAAGCTTTACTGTCTCCTCCTAGTGTTCCTTTTGCAATTCGAGGATACCCTGTCACGTACCGCAAGATTCCACGGATAGAAGGTCGTTTGAGAAAAGGGGACGGGACGTGCTCGCCAACCCATCTATCCGTCGGCGTCGTTCGTCGGAGACGTTTGAGGACCGCCGGTCGGAATAAGGAGGCAAAGAGGGGAATTTCTTCGTAGTGCTTCCGTTCGCGAGCCAAAGTGGTTGGATAACGTCCTTGTGGAATCTAGCTGCAACTATACAGAGTGACGTGAAATAAAATTGATAGTCAAACAATATCTCTCGATCAGATATACGAGTTCTTCAATCTAAGTTTGCTAATGCATATATTAGTCTCTCCTCTAATTTTTCCAGTTCGGTTCTTAAAGTTCTGCTTCTTTCTACGAATATGTATACTGATAACTTCTTTATGCCTAATCTTCTGTATAGAAGATTTGTACTTTCGACTTTTGTAACGAGCTCTTAAATATCCGTGCTCAAAAATGTTTATCTGCATAGCTCAACCTGTAGCCATGAAGTGCAAAGTAGGGTATCGAAAGTGTGATGCTTGAGGATGATGTTACGCAGGTTGTTAAGTCGAGTTCTTGCCCCCTAAGGGATAGGAAGAGGTCAGTCATCTAGATAAGCTCCTGGCATGAAATAAATAGCCGAATCCTCTCCCTCGGGCATCAAAGCATGACCCTTTCTCTAAAATATTCCCTAAGATATTCCCAAGAGTTTTCTGCTGGCGAAGAATATAGAATAAACCTGGAGGAAAGAAAGAAGAGTTTTAAAAAACACTCTGCTTTTCAGTCTATAATACTAGCTGGTTAATGGGGCACGAGTACTTTTTTACCCGCCACCCCCCCCCCCCTCCCCCCCCCCCCCCACCCCACCCCCCCCCCCTCCCCCTACCCCCTCCCACATCCCCCTACAACACCTACATCAACATACTTAAAATCTATTC
>JAAAKG020132994.1:0-14318 GCA_010014905.2 Druon quercuslanigerum
ATTTCACCACAATTATCGAAACTCTCAGCAACCACAATTCCCGCTACTTTACACTTTCATACCGGAAACGGAAGTCATTATTTTAGTTAAAAATTAATTTCTTTGGTTGAAAATTCGTTCTCTTTGATGAGAATTAATTTAATTAGAAATCACTTTTTTTATTGAAATTAATTTTTATAACTGAAAATTTAACTATTCGATTGTTTTTCGAAAATTGTTCTGTTTTATATGCATTTAATCTTTTTAGCTAATAATGTATATGTTTTGTTGAAAACTCATCTATTTTGTTACAATTTTTTTTGCAGAACATTTATCTTTTGTGTCGAAAATTTTACAATTATCTTAAAAATTAATTTTTTTGGTTCAAAATGTATTATATAAGTTAAAAATTAATTTCGTTACTTAAAAATTAACCTATTTAAAAAATCTATTTTCTTTGATGAAAACAAATTTTCCAATTGAAAATTTAACTAATCGATGTCTGATTTAGCATTTATCTTCTTCACTTAAAAATCCAAATATTTGCTTGAAAATTCAACCGTTTTTTAATTTATCTATTTGGTTAAAAATGTGTCTTTTTTGGCAGAAAATTTAACTATTGGGTTCAAAACGAATGTCTTCTTTTGAAGATTCATTATTTTAGTTAAAAATTAATTTCATTGCTTGAAAATTCGGTTTCTTTGATGAGAATTAATTTTTTTGTTTGAAAATTTAATTAACTATTCCATGTTTGATTCAACATTTGTCTTCTGCACTTGAAATTTCAGATATTTGATGGAAAATTTAATTATTTTTTAAAAACTTTGTTTTTTGTGTTACAATATTAATATTTTTGGTACAAAAAATCTTTTTGGTTAAAAACTTATTTCATTGATTGGAAATCACTTTTTTTATCAAAATTAATTTTTATAACCGAAAATTCAACTATTCGATTTTTTGTCGAAAATTGTTCTGTTCTGTATATACATTTAATCTTTTTAGCTAATAATGTATATGTTTGGTTGAAAATTTATCTATTTTGTTACGAAATTGTTTTTTTTTTTTATAAAATTCATCTTTTGTATCGAAAATTTAACTGAAGTGTTAAAATTTTGTTGTTAAAAATGTATTATTTTAGTTAAAAATTTATTTCTTTGCAAGAAAATTTAAGTTTTTTGTCGAAAATTCGCTTTTTTTGTTGAAAATTAATTTTTTTAATGAAAATATTTTATTTCATTTTTGTTAGAAAATGTATTTATTTTGGATTAAAATTCCCTTTTTCTTAGCTGTCAATTAATTATTTCAACTGACTATATCATTACTTTATTTTGGTTTAAAAACATATCTTTTTGAGAAAATTTTTGTTTTTAAAAACAATTATTTCAATTTTAATAATACATGGAAAATATTTTAAAAATGTAATTTTTCACCTGATGCAAAAATACCAACTTTTATGGTATTCTCAATGAAGCTAGTTCTGCTAATATAAAATACAAATTTTAATTCCACTTTTTCTGACTTTGGTTAAAAAACAAAACTTTACATTATTAAATCTTAAATTTTTTTTAGTTTTTTTTTATTTACACAAATGTTACACTCTTTTTCAATCTCTCCAACTAAAAATAAATTCATAAGTATGTATGTGAATTTGGCAACATTTTTATGATTGAGTATTTAAAATTACCCAATTAGCATTGAGAAAAAGCAACAACGATGCTTTCGATATTTCTTTAACAAACGTGTTTTTCAGAGAAGGTTTCGATATCGTCGATTGTAGACGCCAAATTTTGAAAAATATTTTAAATTATAATATTTTTTAATATTGTTATTATTATACTAACCAATAGCGTTTAGGAGAATCAAACAAGTGAGCATTACGACCCACATGTTATCTACAGGAACAACTGGCTTTTTTAGAACTTTTGCGATTGTAACTGATAAATTTAGAGAAAAGTTTTCACTTATATGAGACGATCTGTTTAATTTTTTATTATTTTCGAGATGTTGTACCCTTTTATTTTTATAGTACTGACGTAAAAAAAGTAAACAAAAAGCATTTACGAAAGTGATTGTATTTCAACTGCGCAAGGTATTGAAGTATTAATCTGATGACAATGAACCGACTTTAAATGATAAAACATATAATAATTTTAATAAACTAACAATGACTAATAAGGAACAAATATTAAAGTAATCATGGGTAATAAAATGCATACTTTATTTTGATTGATTATTATATTATTTTGATTGTTTGTGTTCAGTATTGAATTTGGAAATATCTTGAATAACCGAATTCGTATTTTATAACTAATCTTTAGTAGCCAACTTTTCGCTAATCATATTTGTAAAATGTCCCGAGCATTTTGCCAAATTTTAACAATTTTAATTCAGAGAGGAGATAAAGTATCTAAATATAATAATAATAATAAATAATTATAAAGTATCTTAAGTCTATGAAATAAAAATAATTGCAATTTTCTGTAAAAATTTAGAAAAATGTAGAACTGAAATAAGTTTTTAAAATCAAAAGCAGGAATCTATTGAAAAGTAGCACATGAGGACCCTGAATGTTAATTAGTTTAGAACGCATTGACTTCCGGTAATTTCAAAATTATTCTTATGTTTCTTAAACCTTGTTTAATTATTCAAAAGGCAACATTTTAAAAACGGAAACAGACTAGCTCAGGTTAACAGTTTCTCAATATGGCCTTCTTAAAGTTTCAATAGAGTTAAAAATTTTACACCATCCGTCTTATTTTTTAATTATTCTATTTTCAACGTTTTCCATAATTATAACTTTTTTTAATTTATATATACAGTTTTAAATAATTTTGTTTTTACCAAGCAACTAGTTCTCTATTATAAAATAAGGAAAAATTTTAACTGCTCGAATTAGTAATTTTCTACAAATCTATACTTCTATTTACTACTATTTCTATTATTATTATCTATTTACTATTATTATCTATTATTATCTATTATACTATTATTATCTATTTACTACTGACTTCAGACACTTTTAAAAGTTTAAAATTAAAATTCCTAGTTTTCTAGAAATGACGCTATTGCCTTCCGAAGATATTTTTGAAAAAAGTTCCAAAAATTGTGTTTGCTTAGACTTAGCCGACCCATTGAGTTTTAACGCAAAATTTTCACAGCCATAATTAAACTAGAGGAAACCCTGAAAAAATGTAAGGCAAAAAAACCTCCTATCTTCAATAGGTGCCGAGTTATGGTGCAGAAAAAAACCCGGATTTTTTTGAAAAAAAGGCAAGAAACCCCAATTTTGAAAATTGTATCTGTACTTTGGAACATGTTAATTTGACACAAAAACAACTGAAATAAAAAAAACTTATTTTCAGAATAAATTTAGAAATGTGCCTAGTTGAATTGAACCTCTCCGGATCAAAAGGGGATACGCGTGGATTCAGCCTGAGAAGTATTGTACTGAAAGTAAATTTTAAAAATCGTACGATTTTCAGTTTTAAGAACTGACTCTTGTAAAGAATTTTAAGACGCATTTTTTTTATTTTACAAAAATTTGTAAGTTTTATAGTTTTTGAATAAATTGGTAATAAACAGATTTTTTAAAAACAAAAAATTTCAATCTTTCTTTACTTAAACTCGTCCTAACTTAGCCAATTTTTAAAAATTTTGATTCTGTTGACAGTAAATTACGCGTTAAAGTCTTCTTAAACTATTTGAGAAAGAAAAACGTGAATATTTTTATAAACAAGAAAGTTGTTAATCTTTCTTCAAGACTTTGTAGAAATCATGAATTTCAACCTTCAAGCGGTTCGTTTATCGAGCGAATTTCAAGCAACGGAAAACTTTCAGTGACAAAGTTGTTGATTAAGGTTCAAAGAAGTTTTCTGAAAAGGTTTAGATCAATCGCATTAATGGTTGAAAAATTATGAATGTTTTAAATTACAAGCGGAAGTCTTGACGCTGCCCTATGCACGTACCTCCTTGGCTACGAACGTTTTTCAGCGGATGTGAAGGTCAATTCTGATTAAAAAATAATACTCAAGATATCACTGAAATAACTGATTTATTAGGCATTTTAAACATCAAATTATTTGAATAATTATTCATTTTAAACTAGGAATTTTTACATTAAAAAAATACTCTTCGGAAAATTCTTTTCCTTTAGGACTTAAGTAGTTATAGAGATTTTTTACATCCTTTTCTCTAGTTTCTCTAGTTCAAGCAAAAACTTAAAGAGCAAAGAGGTTAGTTTTTGCAATTCGTAATTGTCATAAACATCCATTCTTCCATCTCTCCTAAATTAGTAGGGTATTAACTGAAATAAACCTGTCTCAAAAATAATACTTTTGCAGGTATTCTAATAAATAATCAATTCACTGCTTCTTTGCTTTATTTATGGTATATTTTAGAAGAAAACTACAAACGGTTACTATTTTTGTTTTGGTGTTTAGCTTGACCTTGACGTTCGCTGTAACACGTTTGTAACCGCGGAGGCACGTGCATACGGCAGCAAAGTCTAGATTTCCGTTTGTAATTTAAGACATTCATAATTTTTTAACCATTAAAGCGATTGATCTGAAAATTTCCAGAAAACTTATTTGAACCTTAATAAACAACTTTGTCACTGAAAGTTTTTCGTTGCTTGAAATTCGCTCGATAAACGAAGCGCTTGAAGGTTGAAATTCATGATTTTTGCAAAGCCTCACAAAAAAATTAACAACTTTTTTGTTTATTAAAATATTTGCGTTTTTCTTTCTCAGCTAGTTTTAAAGGACTTGAAAATGTAATTTAGTATTAATTATATTGACAAATTCTGGAAATGGACTGAGTTAGCGTGAGTTGAAGTGAAAAAAGATTGAAATTTTTTGTTTTTGAAAAATCTAGTTTTTATCAATTACTGCAAAAACTGTAAAACCTACAAATATTTGTTAAAGGAAAAAAAGATGTGCTGAATCCACTCGTATCCCCTTTTGATCCGGAGAGGTTCAATTTTATGTAATAGTTAATCTGGGTATTATTGAGTTTTTAAACAAAGAAAAATAAATTATATATCAAATATGAAATAGTTAACCTTCGACTAAAAAATAGTTCTACAGTATAAAAAAGTTGTAATTTCTACCGAATATTTGATATTTTTTCCGGAATTATTAAACTTTCAAAACAAACTTTTGAGTTTTCTATAGAAGACTGTTGAATTTTTTGGAAAAAAAATATGAAATGTTGATAAAAAAAGTTAACTTTACATAAAAAAATACGAATTTCTGAAAAAATGCACGAACTCTCAAACCTAAATTTTAATTTTGATCGAAAATTTACATCAAACAGAAAAAAACAATTTTTAAAAAAATAGTTCCATTTTAACAAAGCGTTGAATTTTTGCTTTAGGAAATTCATTTTCGACCAAAAATGGAATAGTTAAATTTTCAAGTACAAAAGTAATTTTGCAACCAAAAGGAAGGAATTTTCAACAAAGTAATTTAACTTAATCTTTGGAAGTATTTTGAAAATCTTTTTAATCTATCTGAAATCTTTAAAATCTTGATAAAACCTTCACATCATTATTAAGTTCTTCGTGCAGTGTTTGAAATCTATCTACAATCTTTGCGAAATATTTGAAATCATTGTAAAAATTTAAAAACCTTTGAAAAATCATTAAAATATTTGTAAAATATTTCTGAAAGCTTTGGAAAGCTTTGTGAAATCTTTGAAATCTTTACTAAATCATTAAAACCTTCGTGAAATCTTAATGAAATCTTTGGAAAACTTTACGAAATATTTCAAATATTAAAAAAATATTTGATAATATTTTAAAATTATTGAAATGTTGGTGAAATCTTTGGGAAATCATTAAAGTCTTTGCGAAATATTTAAAATCAATGTGAAAATTTGGAAACCTTTGAAAAATCATTAAAATATTTGTCAAATCTTTTTGAAAGCTTTGAAAAGCTTTGTGAAACCTTTAAAATCTTTGGAAAACTTTACGAAATATGTAAAATATTTAAAAAATATTTGATAATATTTTTTAAATTATTAAAATCTTTGTAAAATCTTTGGGAATAATTAAAGTATTTGGGAAATATTTTTAATCCATCTGAAAACTTTGCTAAATATTTAAAATGTTATTAAAATTATTAAAATATTTTTGCAATCTTTGAAATCTGTCGGAAATCTTTTGGAAATAATTAAAGTATTTGTGTAATCTTTTTAATCTATCCGAAATATTTGTAAAATATTTGTAAAATCTTTAGAAAATCTATGGAAATTATTTTAAACCTTAGCGAAATCCTTCTGAAATCTTAGGAAGCCTTTGCGAAGTATTTAAAATATTTTTTAATTATTTAGTAATATTTTAGAAATTCGTGAAATCTTTGAAAAATAATTAAAATCTTTTTGAAATCGTTTAAATCTATCCTAAATATTTGAAATCTGTCGGAAATCTTTGAGAAATAATTAAAGTATTTATGAAATATATTTCAAATCTATCCATAATTTTTGCAAAATATTTGTGAAATATTTGCGAAACTTTTTGGAAATTGTTCAAACAATTTTGAAATCCTTCTGAAATCTTTGGATGTCTTTGCGAAGTATTTAAAATATTTTTTAATTATTCAGTAATATTTAAGAAATTTGTGAAATCTTTGAAAAATAATTAAAATCTTTTTGAAATTGTTTCAATCTATCCTAAACATATGCTAAATATTTTTAATCTATCGGAAATATTTATCAAATAATAAATTAATTTATTTTGATCCATATTTTTTGTAAAAAAACTTTCGGCTTCCATTTTATGAAATTTTGAATAATTATATCTACTTGGCTGCTTTATAGGTTATTTTAAAGAACATAAACAAAATTATTGATTTGATAAATAATAATTATAATAATAATGAAGAGTCTTCAATTTCAAACATTCAAAATTACGAATATTACCTTGTATTTCGTTAACACTGAAGAACTTGTTATTGTAAATCTTCAAACTGATACTATTAAATTTTTTTAATGAACTCCTTCAAAATATAAGTGTTAATATTGGAATAATTTTCAAATCTATAATTGTAAATCCAAGAATTTTTTAAACTCTTCAAAATTCTAAGAATTTTTTTAAATTGAAAACTTCCTTATTTAAAATTTTTTAAATTAAATATTATACACGTTTAATGTTTAAAATAAAAGAATTTGCAATTTTAATAATTTACATTTAAAATGTCATCAATTTCGACGAATTAAAATTAAAACTTTTGACTTTTGATTTTCAAAATCATCACAATTTCAAAATTTTTATTTATGCATCTATCAAAATCAACGATTTTTTAATTGAAAATCTCCAACATTAAAGCGTTTTAATTTTCAAATCTCTAAAATCCAAGAATTTTTCGTTGTAAGTTTTTTAAGTTAATGACTTTAAAATGGAAAATTTTTAAAATTTAATAGTTTTTATTGCAAGTCTTAAAAAATTGAAGAGTTTTTGATTGAAAATCTTCAAAATTAATCATTTTTAAATTGCAAATCTTTAAATTTAAAGAATTTTTCACTGTGTATCTTCAAGATTAAACTACATGTTTTTAAAAACCTTAAAAATACATATAACTTATAAATTAAATTTTAAAAACTAAACAAATTTCAATTTAAAAAATGCAGATCGATGAGATTGAAGAATCTATATCATTAATAATCAAAAATCTAGAACTTTGATTTGTCATTCTTTAAAATTGAACGGTTTTTATTTTTTTAATTTTCAATTAGAAAATTATGCATATTTTCAGTTTTACAGTTTAGATGTGGTCATTTTATTAATTTACGTTTTAAATGTTATCAACTTTAAAGATTTAGAATAATTTTAATTCATTAATTAAATTAATTATTATAAAATTTTAAACTCTTGATTTATACATGCTTTATGCATCTTTGAAAACTGAAGTGTTTTCAATTGTAAATATTAAAAATTCAAGAGTTTTTAATTGCAAATCTTTAAAATTCAAGAATTTTTCATTCTCAATATTCAAAATTCAACTATTAAAAAAATGTTTTAAATTCAATAACAATCAAATATAATTCTTGAAAATTGAATAATTTTTCTAAATTGAAGTACGTTGAATTGCAAATATTTTAAAATTAAAAAATTTAATAATTATTAAAAATTGAAAATTTTAAATTTAAAAATCGTTGATAAATATATGTAATATTTAGAAGTAATTATAATTTCATGTTCGAGTAATAATGTAGAATAATTCCATTGATTAATATTATTTTGGCATGAAGAACGTTTTCTCAAATTATGTCATAAACAAATTAAAATTATAATTTTAATTAGTGAAAAATTGATTATCTCTTGAAAGGATACTTTCTATAGTCTATACTTTATCTCTCTATTCGCTTTTCCCTTTGGTGCGACGATTTGCAATTGCTCTAAAGACTGTCCTTCGATATCCCAACTACTGACAAGATGCCCAACCTATATTGTCAGTAGTGGGGGTGTCAATTATAAAATGGAAAATCTTTAAATTCAATAATTTTCATTGCAAATCTTCAAAATTGAAGATTTTATTATTGAAAATCTAAAAAATTCAAGAATTTTTCATTGTCAATCTTCAAACTAAAAGAGTTTTTAATTGAGAATCTTTAGAATTCAAGAATTTTTAATCGTTAATCTTCGAAAACAAGAATTTTAAATCGAGAATCTTTAGATTTCAAGAGTTTTTGATTGTAAATCTTCAAAATTAATTGTTTTTAATTATTTTTAATTATCGCTTGAAAGGATACTTTCTATAGTCTATCCTTTATCTCTCTATCCGCTTTTCCCTTTGGTGCGACGATTTGCAATTGCTCTAAAGACTGCCCTTCGATATCCCCACTACTGACAAGATACCCACCCTATATTGGCATTAGTGGGGATGTCGATTATAAAATGGAAAATCTTAACAATTCAATAATTTTCATTGCAAATCTTCAAAATTGAAGATTTTATTATTGAAAATCTAAAAAATTCAAGAATTTTTCATTGTCAATCTTCAAACTGAAAGAGTTTTAAATTGAGAATCCTTGGAAATCAAGAATTTTTATTTATAAATCTTCAAAAAGAAGAACTTTAAATCGAGAATCTTTAGATTTCAAGAGATTTTGATTGTAAATATTCAAAATTAATTGTTTTTAATTATTTTTATTTATTTCTTGAAAGGATACTTTCTATAGTCTATACTTTATCTCTCTATTCGCTTCACCCTTTTTTGCGACGATTTGCAATTGCTCTAAACAAGGTCCTTCGATATCCCCACTACTGCCAAGCTCCCAAAATCCCGTTTGTTCTCCCTCTCTCTGACTCGCTTTGTTCTCTCTGCTTTTTCTTACTATGCGATCTCCTCAAAACTCATGATGATTCGTTACGAAAAATTTCAAAAATAATCCAAAGTTTTAGTCCTACCGCGTAGCCCCACTGCTACCCAATGGTTTTTTTAATTCAACGATATTCTTTAAAAGTCTTTTTTAAAGAAGTGTGACCAATTTTTTGAATAGCATCTAATACACTACCCACATGAAGAATTAAAGGTTTTAATAATAATAAAAAAACAATTTTATGCATGGTTAATAATTATTTATTTATTAGAATAATTTTCAAATATGCACGTTTTTTTCACTGGTAATAGCAAACAATTTTCAGGGAGATTTATTTTTTTTATATTTAAAAGTAGGTGGTCGTTTATTAGCGCGGCCTTTTTGATTAAGTTTAATCTGTTGATTAGAGTTGATCTGTTCAGCAGATTGGTACTGTTGAGCAGCAAGCTGTTGTGCAAAATGTTGTATATTTAAATTTTTTATAGCTCGTTTACGCATAATTTTTGGATGCAGAGCTTTATCCAAACCGTGAGTGTTGGGTTGTGGGAGTATTACATGATGTATCTGAACTTGATGGTTGTCTAAAATTGTAAATTCATTTTCATTTACAACTTCGTTTCCAGGACGACCCGCTGAGCTTAAACCTTTAAAAAAAAACCTTTAAAAAATCAATAGAAATTCATGTATTTAAGAGGTTGACACTCTAAATTTGAAACTGTCAATTTTGAATGATTAAATACACGAAACTCTCGTTTTCAGTCCAGTGTCGTGGGTTACCTAGAAATAGCTATAACATGAATTCTGGGGGATCCAAACGTGACAGGTGAGCAGCCTGAACCGTTTCGAAGGGGAATGAGTAATATTGCGCAATGTGCTTCACTGAGTACTCGCGCACTGCGGCTCTTCCTAGGCGAGATTCGCAACTGTTGAAAACGAGAGTTTGGTGAACTGCGGTTTCAACGACTGGAAAGTCAGTGAAAAGTGATTTTTCAGTTCAGTATATTTGAGAAAATCGTAAAAACAGTCCTTTTAAACGATCAAGTATATGGAATCAGCAACTCAAAGAGGCCTATTTTCTACCAAAACAGTAGTCGATATTTTCAATTAGTTAAATTAATTTTTAGGGAGAAGAATGATTTTTTAACGAAATAGTTAAATTTTCAATTTTAATATTTTAAACTAAAAAAATATCAACTTTCAACCAATAGTTAAATTTTTTAAATTTCAATTTTAAAAATTAGTTTTCCATCAAAAAACGAATTTTTAAAAAGATAGTTAGTCTGCAACCA
Source organism: Druon quercuslanigerum (assembly GCA_010014905.2). Taxonomy (NCBI): domain Eukaryota; kingdom Metazoa; phylum Arthropoda; class Insecta; order Hymenoptera; family Cynipidae; genus Druon; species Druon quercuslanigerum. The sequence continues at coordinate 10,587 of JAAAKG020132994.1, forward strand.
AAGACATGAATTTTCAACTAAAATTATGAATTTTGAAACAAAAAAAAACTTAACAATGTTGTTCAAGTTATAACCAAAAATGATTTTAATTAAAAATAAAAAGCATGTACACTTTTTTAACTAGAATGATAAATTCTCAATTAGTTTTAGATCAAAAAGGCCAAATTTTAAACAAAATATCTGAATCTTCAACTAAATAGTCATATTTTGAATTTAAAAAAATCAATTTTTAATTAATAACGTAAGGGTTCAAAATTAAATTTAAAAAATAAAATTTTAATCATATAAACTAATTTTCAACAAAACTTCATTTTTAGAAAAGTTTCTGTTAAAAAATGAATTTTAAACCGACAAAAAAAACAATTTTTTAACAAAATTGTCAAATTTTCAACCAAAGGGATAAATTTTTAACTAAAATTATGAATATTCAACAACAAAAAAAGGATTTTTTAACAAAGTATTCCAACTTTTTACAAAGTAATAGACTTTTCAGTAAAAAATATGAATTGTACATAAAACGAATTGTTAACAAATTGTTACATTTTCAACCAAAAACTGAATACTTAAATTTCCAAGAAAAAAATTAATTTTGAAGTCTTAAAAAAATGTTTAATAAATTAACTAAAATTATGAATCTTCAAAAAAAAGATTATTTAACAAAATATTCCAACTTGCAACAAAGTGATAGAATTTTTAATAAAAAAAGACGATTTTTTTAACCAAGGAGACTAATTTTCTACCAGAATAAAATCAAATCTTTGAAAAATACATAAATTTCTTACCAAATTGTTGAGGTTCCAACGAAAAACCATCAAAGTTCAATCGGAAAATTTTTTAATTAAAAATAAAAAGCATTTATACTTTTTTAACTACAATGATAAATTATCAACAAAAAAATTTCTAAAAAGTAGTTTACATTTCAAACAAAAAATGTTTTAATTTTAGAACAAAGAGGCCAAATTTTAAACAATATATCTGAATCTTCATCTAAATTGTCATATTTTCAATTTAAAAAAATTTATTTTTTAATCAAAAACGTAAAAGTTTAAATTTAAATTTAAAAAATAAAAATTTTAATCATGTAAACCAATTTTCAACAAATCTTCATTTTCAAGAAAGTTTCAGTTAAAAAAATGAATTTTATACCAGTAAAAAAACAATTTTATAACAAAATTGTTAAAATTTTCAACCAAAGATATGAATTTTCAACTAAAATTATGAATCTTCAATCACAAAAAAAAGGATTTTTTAACAAAGTATTCCAAATTTTCACAAAGTAATAGAATTTTCAATAAAAAATATGAATTGTCAAAAAAGAAGATAATTTTCTGCTAGACAAAAATCTAATATCCAACAAAATACATTAAATTTCAACCAAATAGGTGAATTTGCAACTAAAAGAAGATCAATTTTCTATCACAAATTGAATCATTAAATTTTCATTTAAAAAAATTAATTTTGAACAAATAAATCAAATTTTTAACAAAATAGTTACATTTTCAACCAAAAATTGAATACTTAAGTTTTCAAGAAAGAAATTAATTTTGAACAAATAAAGCAAATGTTTAATAAATTACCTAAAATTATGAATCTTTAACGAAAAAGCATCTTCTTACCAAATTTTTCAACTTATAACAAAATGGTAGAATTTGCAATAAAAAAAGACGAATCTTTAACAAAATACATGAATTTCAAACCAAATAGTTAAACTTGCAATAAAAAATCATCAATTTTCAATCGAAAATTAAATACTTAAATTTCCAATAAAAAATTAATCTTTAACAACAGAAAGGAATTTTTAATAAATTAGTTCAGCTCTCAACCAAGTAGTTAAAAAAGTAAAATTTTGAATCAAAAGAAGATTAATTCTCAACAAAAAAAAGAGTAGCTGATGTTTCAAGCAAAACAGATTTTTATTTTTAATAAAAAAAACAATTTATGTCTCAATAATAATAGAAAATGTACAATTCAAATATTCTCGTTTATCAATAATTTTTGGAAATATTAAAAAATAAATTATATCGTCAAATGAAATTACTTAGAAATTTTAATTTACTACATAGATCATGCAGCAAATTCTTAATCAATATTAATAGATTTAAGCAAACCTTTTGCGGTGAATTTTTTTTAAGCATTTCATCTTCTTGTCGGAAATTAGTTTTTTTTGTTTGAAAATTAAACTATTTAGCTTGAAATGTATTTTCTTAGAAACTTATTTTTCTAACTGCAAATTAAACTATTCTATCTTTTGTTAAAAAATTGATCTTATTAGTGGAAAACTCATCTATTTTGTTAAAAATGTGTCTTTTTTTGTACAAAATTAACCTCCTTGGTTGAAAATTTCACTAGAAATTAAAATGTTTTTTTTGAAAAACCATTTGTATTTTTAAAAAATATTCTTTTTTGGTGTAACATTATATTTTTTATTCAACATTTTTTTTACTAAAAATGTGACTTTCATTTTTTCTCAACCTTTTTTAATCTGATAGACATTTAAACTTTTTTTTTAATTCATCTGTTTGGTTGAAAATTTAACTATTTCGTTAAAAATGTATTTTCTTTTGTTAAAAACTTATTTCTATAAATTAAAATTAATCAATTATATTTTTTTTAAATTTATCTTTTTAAGTTGAAAAGTCATCTATTTTGCTCAAAATTTATCTTTTTTTGTACAAAATTAACCTCCTTAGTTGAAAATTTCACTAGAAATTAAAATCTTTGTTTAAAACTCTATGTATATTTTTAAAAATTATTCTTTCTGGTGTACCATTTTTTTTTTTTTATCAAATTTTTTTTACTAAAAATGTAACTATTCCACTTTTCCTCAATTTTTTTCATCTGATGGAGATTCAATCTTTTTTTTTTATATCATCTGTTTGGTTGAAAATTCAACTATTTTGTTGAAAATTTATTTTGTTTTGTTAAAAAATTATTTCCATAAATTAAAATTATTCTATTATAATTTTTTTTGAATTTATCTTTTAAGTTGAAAAGTCATCTATTCTGTCCTTTAAACTTGATCGAATATTTTACAAACATGTTTTTAAATCTTTATCAATTTCCTCTTAAAATTTTATTTTTAAAAATAAATAAGAAAACTGTTTAAATTTTCCCATGAATTTTAAGAGTTTTTTTGTCACCTTTAAACATTTAAAAATTCTTAAGAAGCTTTTTTTCAAAATCTTCAAAAATCTACAAATTACATTTTGTATAATAAAGTGCTTATTAGTGGACAATTTATCCATTTTGTTAAAAATTTGTCTTTTTTTGTACAAAATTAACATTCTTGGTTGAAAATTTCATTAAAAATTAAAATGTTTGTTTGAAAATCCATGTGTTTTTTAAAAAATATTCTTTTTTGGTGTTTATTACATTATATATTTTATTCAACATTTTTTTTTACTAAAAATGTAACTATTCCATTTTTTCTCAATTTTTTTCCCTGTAAATATAACTATTTCGTTGAAAATTCATTTTTTTTTGTTAAAAACTTATTTCTATAAAGTAAAATTAAACTACTTATTATATATTTTTTAATGTATCTTTTTAAGTTGAAAATTCATCTATTTCGTTCAAAAGTTGTATTTTTTATAGCAATATAATCTTTTTTGTTGAAAATTAAACTGTTCTATTTTTTGTTGAAAATTTATCTTTTTTAGTTAATAATTCCTACCTATTTGCTAGAAAATTCATATTCTGTTTTAAAAATTAAAATATCTGGTTAAATTTTTT
>JAAAKG020132995.1:0-14317 GCA_010014905.2 Druon quercuslanigerum
TAGTCTACTTATGCTATTACATATCCATTACTTACAATCTTTACGCTTCTAATCTAGGCGACTTCCGTTTCCTTATTTTTTCACTTTTTTGTCTTCCAATTTGCCATTTTTTCACATGCATCCTTTCATTCATTCTTATTCGCTTCCCTAGCACCCTCCAACTCCTTCATCCAATCTTCTCCTAAGCCATCCTCCCCTAGAATCTTCACCACATTCTCTTGCCAGCTTCCTTTATCTTCCATTCCTCTCCTACATTCTTCCCATACGTGCTTCCATGTTTCCTCCTCCCATTGACATATTCTATCCTTTCTCTTCAATCCTGCTATATTTCAGTAACATATCCTCCATTCTTCCTTACATTCGTTTTTTGTCTATCTGTATTCTCCCATATTTAACCCAGGTTATTCTTCCATTTTTTCTTTCCTCTTACGCTATTTTCCTTAACTTATATTGCATCTTCCCTTCTTCCCATGTCAAATCATCTTCCATTTTCTCCGAGCTTCCATATAACATCCTCTTTTTTGTCATCACTTCCCTCTAATCTTCCCATTTCTGTAGTTTCACCAGTACCATTCTCTCCCCTCTTCGATCTTCCCTTCATACACTCCGCACTTCCTCTATCTCTACCTTAGAATCAATCCTTTTTAGTACATCTTCCAATCCTTCCTGCATCTCCTTCCCCTCTAATCTTATATCCTTTATCACTATGTTTCTTTTTCTTTCTTCCCTCTCTTTCTTTTCTATTCTTAGTTCTACCAAGATCCCGGTTCAAGCTTTCTATCTTCCTTATCCTACCTTGCATCTCCTCTACGTTTTTATTATTATCCTCCTGCTTCTCTAGTTTTTGCTCTAATGACTGCATTCTCTTTTCTAACTGTTCCCTAATTTTTTCCCATTTTTTTTCATTTCTTTCTTAAGTTCAGCCATTTTCCGCCTAATTTCTTTCCTTAATTTCTCGCCCCTTTTTCCTGCTTTTCTTCATAAATGCCGATTACTTCTATCATGACTTCGCGAATTTCTTTCAGTCTTTCCCCTGATCTTCGGTTTCATCTCCGTTGCCTTCAGCCCCCTTACTATTCTCACCCTTCTCTACAAAACTATGCTTTTCCGGCGGCGATTTCAACATTTTTGGATATTTTAAGTTAGAACCTAAATCGACCTTCTCTTCACTGCTTCCCCTCTCCCCTCTCTTCCTTTTCATAAAATCCTCAATCGATCCTACGCTTTTTGCTCTTAATCTCTCCTTTTCTATAGTTTGCTTGTACTTCCCCCTTGCCTAACTTATTTGATCTTCTCTTTCTGTGTACTAAGTACTTCCTGCTATAAATACGATTTTTCCTCGATGTTACTCTCTTCACTATCCATGAATCCAAATTCAAACGTTCCTGGCTTCTATCCTTCCCTGTCTCTATCGTCGCGTTCCGGTACCTGTCTTGTCCTTCTCCGTCTCTACCCAACCCTGCTAATACTAACCCGATCAACCCAATCCTCCCACCCTGTCACAAATCTCAAACCAACCTAAACTTAACTTTCACACAAACCTGTCTCCATCCTCAAAAATATCATCATCCCCTTTTCAACTTCACAATCCCTCAAACAATCTCTTTCATCCAAACCCTTATATACACTTCCACAATTCACTCACCTCCAATTTCACCACAATTATCGGAAAAACTCGACATCCACAATTCCCACTACCTTACACTTTCATGCCGAAAACGGAAATCCTAATCAGTTTGAAATTATTTGTTTGAAAATTTATATTTTTAGTTGAAAATTCATCTCTTAAGTAGAAAGTTTAACTGCTTAGTAAAAAAAAAAACTATTTTTAAGATTGATGTTTTTGAGTTGAAGATTCTCCTTTTTTGGTAAATAAATATTTTTTTGGGTTTGAAATTTCATTTTAGTCGGGTAAAAACGCATCAGTTTCGTGTAAAATTAATTTTTTGCTGAAGTCATATTTTTTATTTGAAAATTCAATTTTTGTAGAAAAAATTCGTCTTTCGGCTTGAAGGTTCAACAATTTGGAAAACTTTTGTTTCTTTGTTGGGTGAAAAATGTTTATATGTTGAAAATTCGTCTTTTTGGTTTGAAAATTCAAGCATTTTTTGAAAAGCCATCTTTTATAGTAGTTATTTTCGATATTTTTGCGAAAACAGTGATAAAATCTTTTAAGATTGATTTTTTTCTCAACAATACAATTGTTGGGTGTCTAAAAAATAAAGAAGAGAATAATTTGACAGTCCTTTTCTGTTTTGCATTACAGCAAAACCTTGTGTTGTTAGGGCAAAAAATATTTACGGTTTTTTTACACATTTTCGAAAAACTTAAATATAATGTTTTGAAATCTTTAGAAATATTTTGTAACCTTCTGAAATCTGTTGTACACTAAAAAACGAATGAAAATAAAACTAAATTAACATCGAAATTTTCAACTTATAATTTTGATAATTTATAAGTTCAATGCCCAATAAATATACGTACTTCAATATTCTATATTAGCGCAGAAGAAATTAAAAACTTATTCAATTATTCACAATATTAAACTCTGTTCTTTGCAACCTACAAAATAATTGGCACAGTCTACAAAAAGTCCCTTGAAATCTATTTATTCTGTAATAAACGAAACCTAAATTATATATTCATAAATAAAAAACTTGTCAGCAGCAAGATTTTTTCTAAACGAGATGTTTGTTGCATATCAGACTAAAATATTAAAATTACTCTTCGCATTTCAATAAAATTACTGTTTTAAGAACAAACAAATCAAAATCAAGGTTCTCGTGAAAAATTCAAGGAGATTTCCAGGTTTTCAAGCTAAGGGGAAGGGTAGGTAAAAGTTGAGTAAATAGCGTGACGACCTATTTGTACTGAAACTTCGGTACAAATAGTCCCTTTCCGGATGTCAATTTTCTTATCGAAAAAAATCCGGATATTCGCACAGAAATGTCGGTAACCGTAACCACGACCTTCTCAAAAATAACAAATTATTTCGAAAATAAATTCTCCATTTCATTATTAAATTTTTGACGACGAATGAAATATTAATAAATAAAATATACATTTTTTCCTTTATTATATACTGCAAAAAATGTTTATTATTATTTGTACGTTTGCCGAGCCAACTTTTGTCGAAAATAGCTTTTGGCAAAAGTGTAATCAGGAAAGTCAAAGTTATTTGCGACCTTCATCTGTGTTAGAACTATGAATCATAGAACTCATATCATTATGTAACTGCATGTCTTCGCTGACCCGGGGTATTCGTTATCACCCAAGAGAGATCAAATTGTGACAAATTAGTGCAATCGAATACATAAATAATCTTCACTTTACTCAAGCTAACAAATTGAGATTTATCAGTTTAGTGACCGTGAAATATTATCAATGCCAATATTCTTCTTGAAAATCGGTCAATTCAATGTTCATATATATTTAAAAAATAATAATATTGGTATTTCAGAACTTTCTAAGGGTGCGTTCAATAAAAACGTAACAATTTTTTATAATTTATCCCCTCCGCCCCCAAAAAAGCTTGTATTTTTTGAACGGGCTAAAAATATAAATTACGATAATTCCAATATTTTTCTAAATAAATATAGTCTCTAGTTAAGGAAATAGTTCTATAAACTAATGAAAAATATACTATTTCAGTATTTCGGTACTTCAGTATATTGTTTGGACATCCAAAATATGTGAGATTGGATTTATACCTAAAATTCACTTCAAAAATTTAAATTACTGAGTTGGGGTACATACATTTTAATTAAAACTTTATCTTTAAAGGTTTCTTATTTGGAAAATTTTAGTTACATGTACCCTTAAATATTAGAAATCATCGTCTTTTCAATTCTAAAGTATAATCCTTCTGAATCTTTAAAAATGAAGAAACTATAAAATGTAGAAAAATAACTAGTCTCTGACTTTTAGTTAATCCAAAATCTGACCCCTGAAAGATTTTTTAAAATGTCAAATTTAAAAATTTTAGGATTTATTCTACTTGGAATACTTGGAATTTAAAATTATTCAACTACTAAGACGTTATTTTTCATTATTTTCAACTTTAAAATTGAATTTTTTCAAATTTTAGCATTTCAATTTGCACTATTTTACCAATGATTTTCTTTACATACATTAAAAGAAAATTTAAGGCGCTTAAATCAAAATTCTTAAGTTTTGAAACCTTCATTGAAAACTATTAATAGATTTTAAACTAAGGGATCGTTCACATATTACGTAAGGATGTTTTCTTTTGTTTATATCGTTGTGTCATTTTTTATTTAATGACAACTTTATTCTCATCTTTATTTAAACAAAAGAAAACAGCCTTACGTAATATATGAACGATCCCTAAGGACAGTGACATTATTTGCACTTGCGGCAAAGTTAACGTTGCATGTATTCAAACCTTAATGAAAAAGTAAAGTGTTCAAAACATTAAAACAATATCAAAATAAAAAGATTAAAAATTGAAACAACAAATTAAGAGATTTAATAATTAATAATCGTACATTCAAACGTTTAAACGTTCCAAACTTAAAGCTATCAACAATAAACGATTTTAATTTTGAAGGACTCTTACTGGAATATAATTAAATAATTTTGAATTTTAAACAATTTTAAACGATTCGCAAATTAAAAGAATTTAGAATTAGGACTTCAAATTTGAATAAGTCGAAGCTTTCCAAACTTAAAAAAGGTTTAAATTTGAAATTAATCGATTTGGTCCATATTTGATAAGACTTGAAATCTTGGTTTTATTTATCGAAAAGAATATGAAAAAAATACAACACTCAAATGCTGAAAATGACGAAAAATATGAGGAAAAGTCTAAAAAGAGGAATTTTTAGCGTTTAAATTTAAAACTTCCTATAACATTTTTCATAACTATTTTTGCATAGGACTAGTAATTTCGGTTTTATTCATCGGAAATCCTATTAAAAAAAATAGAAAATAAAATTTTGAGCCGAACGATATGAGATACGGAAAAAGTTCTAAAGCTGAATTGCAGCTTTTAAAAGACATATCAGAAATGTTTAAAACATAGCTTTTAAAAAACCCTACAAAATTTCTTTGAACCATTTCTTGATAGTACATGTAATTTTGGTTTTATTTGTCGAAAATACAACGAGAAATCAAAAATTCAAGTTTAAAACCAAACGTCGGAAAATACGAGAAAAAAATTGTTATTGTCTTAAGAAGCAATTATAGTTTTTAAAAAGTCCTACAAAATTTCTTTTAATAATTTCAAATGTTAAGCGAAACGATAGCAAATATGAAGTAATTTTTTTAGAGGAAGTACAGCGTTTAAAAACCTCTACAACATTTTTTTGACAGAATTCCTCGATTTTAATTTTTAAACTTTTGGTTTAAAATTCAACTATTTGGTTGAAAATGTAAGTACTTTTTGGAAAATTCGCCTCTTTTGGTTGAAATATTAACTATTACATTTGTCGCTAAAACTTCAAATTTTTTAATTGGAAACTCAATTATTCCATTTTTGGTAAAAAAAAAAGTATTATTTTTTAGTTAAACCTTCAACTATTTGGTTGTAAATTGATATATTTTGTTAAAAACTTGTATTTTTCGGTAAAAAAATAATCTTTATAGTTGTAAATTCAACTAGTTGATTAATAATTTACGTATTTTTGTCAAAATTCTTTTTTTTGTTGTAAAAATAAATGCTTTTGTTTAAAAATTCAGCAGTTTGCCTAAAATAAAACTATTTTTGATTTAAAACAAAATAGTTTTTTTAGCTGAAATATTAACTATAACATTTTCTACTGAAAATTTAACTACTTTGTTAAAGAGTCGTTGGTTTGATTTTGTGAAAAATTAGTTTTTAAGTCAACAATATTGTAGAAAATTTAACTGCTCTGTAAAAAATTCGTTTTTCGCTAAAAATTAATTTTTGGTAACAAATGTTTGACTACAATTGCATTCTTGGTTGAACACTGATCGTTTTTAGTTTCAACATTTGACTATAAAACTAGTTGAAAATTTTATTTAATTGATTAAAAATGCATGTTTTACAGTAAAAAAAGAATTATTCTTCTTGGTTAAAAGTTTTACTATTTGGTTCAAAGTTGATGTATTTTATTAAGAATACTTCTCTTTTGGTTGAAAATTCAACAACTTAGTTGAAACAATTTATTATTAACAATTTATTAGCCTTCTAAAAAAACCCGTTTTTTGGAAAATTCAACATTTTGGTGAACATTTTTTTTCTTTATTGACTGAAGAATCTTTCCTGGTCGAAAATTCAAATCTTGTTAAAAATTCGTCTTTTCTGGTTCAATTCAACTGTTTCTGTTTGAAAATGAATTTTTTTCCTTGGTTGGAATATAAACTATTACACTGTTTATTTTAAATTCGTATTTTTTCGTTGAAAGTTTAACTACAAATAAGAAAACGTAAGATTTTACCAAATCTCCCTTCCCCTAAATCGTCCTACGTAATTTTTGAATAACCCCTAGGCCTAAATAAATTCATTTAAAAAATTTACTCGGTATAAGGATTTTATTAATATCTTTAAGAATAAACAATATTCACCCATTAATTTTAGGTATAATTATATTATTATATTCAAATTTAATGTATATAAACTTAAAAATATTTAATAAATCAAGAATTTATTTAATAATATTTTTTTATTTCTTTATGTTTCTTCTGGTATATCAAAATTTGCACATGTAAATCTGTAGTTATATTAATTTCTAAGCAGATATTAAACATAACATTGTTATCTAAAGCTTTCATATAAAACTTACATGTAAAATATTAAGCTTCAAATTTTAATTCGAAAGGGTGGGTCAAATTTGTTTCAATTTCTTTTACAAGTGGAATAAGTGATAAAAAAACGCTTTTATTCTTATTATAAAGTTGATATTATTTTAAACGAGACTAAAATTCGAGAGGTATTTAAAATATCGAAAAAGATTCGAAACTAAATCCTTAGAAGCCATTGCAAAAAACAGTTCCAAAAAGTCGATTGTCATCGGTTTTCAAGGCCACAGAGGTTATTGTCACGGAAAAATAACAATAATCTTACAAATGGACTTCCGGAACTCGTCCTATTTTTATAATACGCGATTTTACAATGCGTAATAAAACATACAGTGAAAAGGATGAAATCAAGCGAGAATAAAATAAAACCAGAGAGGGAACGGCAGAACGATTGGAGGTTATTTAAATCAATTATCACCTCCCGAAGTGACTAAAAAATATTGTTTACGAAATAAGCTGCGAAACACGCCCGATGTGTGTCAAGGGAATAATCGATATTTAGGAACATTTCCTGGGTATGCAATGCCGGTATGGAAAGATTGATAGAGGTACTCACTTTTGAGAGTTGGCTAGCACCGACTGTCGACAGAAACTCAACATGACTTTCGGAGATATTTTTTCAGAGATGGAGAATCAAAAATGAACACCTGGAAACTTAGCTTACGCCACGAAACACGAGAGACGTCGGTCACCATTAGACAATTTTCTACACTGTGTGTTGAGTTGATCAGATGAAGTCAGATGTGTTCCTGTTCAGTCACGTAGGCAGAATATGTGGTGCCCCGATCGAGGCGCCCCGTGGTGGGCAAATATTTGCGATTCATATTAGGTCGACGAGTAAGGTGGTCCGAAAAGTCAGTGTACATTTTATGTTCTATGAATTCATATCGACCCAAAACTTGTTCGAATCCATAAAAAAAATAAACCGTTTCTTTTAAAATTATATTTGATCGTTCCTGAGGGGTTAATTATTCCTGCAATTTGGTGTATACAATTTCTTTGTAATCTTATGCAACATTATGCATTCCCATCCCTGACGAAAAAAGCTGATACAGGAATGTACTCCGAAATCTGTATCCAATCCAATACGAATCTATCTCAACCAAATTCGAAAAAAGTTCTCAATTTCGTTCTGTTGAAATTGGTTAAACATTACGGCGACTCAATCCGAACTTCCATTTCGAATCAACCAGAACAAAATTTTCAATCCGATGAATCCAATTCAATCTAGACTCGGATTCATTCCGATTCATTTGGATTGAAAATTTAGTATATATTAATTTGAGTTCGGATTGTTTCGGATTGAAAATTTGGTTTAGGTTGGTTCGGATTGAGCCAGATTGAGTCGGTTTCAGCGGATTAAAAATTTAGTAAACGTCAAATTGAGGTCGGATTGATTCATATTCCTTCAGATTGAAAATTTTGTGCGGATTGAAAATTCAGTAAATATCAGTGGGAGTTTGGGATAATTCTGATTATAATTTTGGTTTGGATTGGTTCGGATTGGAAATTCCGATTGAACCGGATTGAATCGAATTTATTGGGATTGAAAATTCAGTATCTATCAATCTAAGTTCGAATTGAATCTGATTGACCTTTAGGTTTGGATTGATGCGGATTGAAAGTTTGGATTGAACCGGATCAAATCGGATGTCTTCACATTCATTCGGATTGAACATTTAGTATATGTCATAATCTGAGCTCGGATTAAATATTTGTTTTAGATTGATCCGGATTGGAAGTTTGGATTGAACCGGACTTAGACGGATTAATTCGGGTTAATTCGGATTGAAAATTCAGTATATATGAATTTGAGTTCAGATTGATTTGGATTGGAAGTTCGGATTGAACCGTATTGAGTTGGATTAATTCGGACTCATTCGTATTGAAAATTCAGTATATATGAATCTGAGTTCGGATTGATTCTGATTGTAATTCAGGTTTGGATTGGCGCGGATTAGAAGTTCGCTTTGAAGCGGATTGAGTCGAATTCATTCGGATTGAACATTCATTATATATCAATGTGAGTGCGGATTGATTTGGATTACAAATTTTGTGAGGATTGGAAGTTCGGATGGAACCGGTTTGAATCGGATTCATTCAGATGCATTCGGATTGAACATCAGCATATGCCAATCTGAGTTCGGATTAAAAATTTGGTTTGGATTGATGCTCATTGGAAGTTCGGATTGAACCGGAATTAATCGAATTCATTCGGATTAAAAATTTTGTTAGGACTGATGCCCATTGGAAGTTCGGATTGAACCGGATTGAATCAGATTCATTCAGATTCATTCAAATTGAAAATTCAGTGTCGAATTGAACTGGATTGAGTTGGATTCATTCGGATTCATTCACATTAAAATTTTCGTATTTATCAATCTGAGTTCGGAATGATTTAGATTGAAAATTTTAGTTTATATTTGTAAGTATTGGAAGTTCAAATTGATTCGGATTGAGTCGGATTCATTTAAATTCATTCTGATTGAAAATTTAGTATATGTCAATCAGAGTTCGGATTTAAAATTTGGTTGGTATTGGTGTGGATTGGAAGTTTGGATTGAACTGGATTAAGTCGGATTCATTTGGACTGAAAATTCAGTATATATCAATCTGACTTCGGATTGATTCTGATTGTAATTTTGGTTTGGATTGGTGCCTATTAGAAGTTCCGATTGAGACGGATTAAGTCGAATTTATTCGAATTCATTCGGATTGAAAATGCAGTATATGTCAATCAGAGTTCGGATTCATTCAGGTTGAATTTCAAGGAATTTCAAAACATTTCAAGAGATATCAGAGGATTTTTAAGTTTTTTTAAGATGTCAGGGGATTTTAAGCGATTCCAAAGGATTTTTTGAAATTAAAAAAGTGCTAAAGATAATGTCAGAGTACCCTGTTATACCTGGAATTTATTTTCAACATCAAGATCAAAAAAGAATCTGGAAGGTTTTTAGGCAATTTTTTTTTTATTTTGCAGAATTTTTTTATAGTTTTAGAAAAAATTTGAATAATTTTAAAATATGTTTTCAGCAGCTGTTAAAAATTTCGAAACTTCTAAAGATTTCGAAATAAAATTTTGTAGTTTTTTAAATTTTTTGAAAAGTTTTAGGAAATTTCAAATTAAAGGTTTTGAAAATAAAGATTCAAGTGTTCAAATTTTAATTTTTAATTTTTAGCGTTTGAAAATGGAAATAAATTGAAAATTCAAGTTTCAATATTATCATCTGTTAAATATTGATATAAATTAAAATTCCAATTTTTAACTGTATATACAATTAAATGCAATTTAAAATATAAAATTGCCATCTGCTGAAAATTCGGTTGTTAAAAATAGAAATAAATTTTCAATTTAATCTTCGACTGTTTAAAATTGAAGAATATTTCAAATTTATTTCCTGACTATTTAAAAATCCACCGTTTCAATTTTCATTTTTTAGTAACTTTTAACAGTTGCATCTTTAACTATTGAAAATTGAAGGTAGATTGTAGATACGGCGCCGCCTCGTATACTTGTTTTTTACCTGCGTCGACTGTTTGCAAGTTCATACAGATCCCCGAGCTGTACGGTCTTACAACGTTTTGGTGTAATTTAAATATTTAACTTGTTTCAGTTTTCCACAGTTAATTTTTAAACTGTAGAAATTTTATCAATTAAATTTTCAATATCTTTTATTTTCAACGGTTTAATAATCAACTGTGGAAAACTAAAGAAAATTAAATTTTCATAATTTATTAAAACTTTTAGCAGTTGAATGTTAAAGTGTTTGAAATTCAATTTTCTCCAATTTTTAACAATTGCAGGTGCAATCGTTAAAAGTTATAAAAAATTAAAAATTGAATCTTTCGCAGATGGATTCTAAATAGTCAGAAAATAAATTTAAATATTCTTCAATTTTCCACAGTTGAAAATGAAATTGAAAATTTATTTCTATTTTTAACAAATGAATTTTCAGCAGATGGCAATTATATTTTAAATGGTGCTTACTTGCATACAATTCAAAATTGCATTCTTAATTTATTGCAATAGTCAACATCTGAATTTTGAAACTCGAATTTACAACTTATCTCCATTTTAATCCACTGAAAATTAAATTTTCAACAGTTGAACCTTTTTTTTAGAAATCTTTAATTGGGAATTTCCTCAAACTTTTCAAAACCTTTAAAAGACTTTGAAATTGTATTTCGAAATTTTAAAATATTTTAAAATTATTCAAAAAAATTTGTTTGGTAGAGATGTAATTATTCATAAATAAACTTCTGTTGTGCAATTTTGTGAATTTACAAAAGTTTAAGAAAAATTAATTTCTTTTAGTACAAATGAATCTAAAAAAAAAATTTTTTTTTATAGAGATGTAATTATTCATAAAGAGACTTATATTGTTTAATTACCTACATTTACAAAAGTTCAAGAAAAATTACTTTCTTCTAGTTAAAATGAATTTAAACAAATTTTTTAAATTGTATAGGAATGTAATTACCCAAAAATAGAACGCTGTTGTGTAATATTTTGCATTTATAGAGGATTGCGATCAATTACTTTTCTATCAATAAAAAATAATTTAATTAAAATAAAACGTTATATCATGGCATTCCGGTACAAGCTAAACACTTGTATGCCAGAGGATTGTTTCATGTATGACTTAATCACATTAATTAAAGACTTTCCATATATGAAAGCATCACCCTTGATACCTGCAATAATGGTAGTCAGAGGAAAATTCTTGGAATACTAAAAATTCATCGAATACGTTTACTGTGAATACAAATCTACAATTTACATTACATTTAAATTTTTTAAAGAATTTGACTCTACTAATTATCAAAATAATCTCTAATGTTTTTGAAGACACTGATGAAAAAAAGGATTTATTTAATATTTACTTGGAAATAAAAATAAGAAAATTTTCTTTAAAAAGATGCCATTGAAATGATAGATATTAAATTGTTGAGAAATTTCTTCTATAAATTTGTGAAAATATTTTAATTGCAGTCCTTTAGGTATTTCTTTAGCACCCACTTTTAAGATCTGTTTTAAAATCAGTGGATATATTCAGAAGAAGAACATTTTTTTATTTTCTTCAATGTGATTAAGAATAATTTTAAGAAAGAAGAAATTACATCTTTCACTGGATTTAAGGGAAAAAAATGAAGCTTTTTTGATCTTGATTTTATCAGATATTTCAAACCAATTAACTGTCAAATGTTAATAATTCATTAACAATTAAATTCAACTTTATTATTCTTTTTAATCAATATCAGCATAATTTCACAGTAGATCCCCGAGGTATTATTTATCTGAAGTTGGATAAAAACGCTACAAACAATTTAAAACTGCAATTATACAACGGCAGATAATTTTTATCAAGAGGCCGTTTAAAATAATCCGCCGACGGATATAATTGTAGTTGTCAATTGTTGGGAATTTTTTTATCCGAGTATAACAAATTTGTACATATTTTTTGGATCAACAACTTTTTTCTGATTTACATTTTGTTTCTCATTTCTTACGTCGTTTTTCCAAAAATGTAATTATTTCATTTTTAATCTCATTTTTTACGATTAAAAGGAAATCTACTAGACCTATCTAAAAATTATTAATAAAAAATTTGTATATCCTTTTTGAGCTAAAAAATTTTTTCAATTAATTTTTTTTCTGCCTTGTGTCGTTTTCAACAAATTTTTTTTTTTTAATTTTAATGTTATTTTTTACGATTCAAAACAAAACTACGCGTCCTATCGAAAATAATTGATGAAAAATTTGGATTAGTTTTCACTCTTTTTTGGAAGAGCAACTTTTGTCTATTCATTTTGTTCATAGCTTTTGTCTATTGTCCAAACATTTTTATTTTTTTATTTCTAATGTTGTTTTTTACGAATAAAACAAAAACTGCGCATCTTATCTAAAAGTGATTATAATAAATTTGTAGCTCTTATTCTTAGTCTTATTTTTATCGTAACTTTTGTCGTTTGTCCAACAAGTTTTTTTTATTTTTGTTTTGTTTTTTACGAATGAAACAAAAACTACATATCCTATAAAAAAGTGTTTAACAATAAATTTTCGGATAATTTTTGGGTGCACAATTTTGTTTAATTCATTATTTTCGTATCTTGCACAGTTCTACAGCAAAATCAATGTCTCATTTTTCATTATTTTTTTTGTGATAAAAATTTTAATTTTCGAATTTATGAAAAAATAGGAAAGCTCTTGTTATAATTTTATAGTGATCTCAAAAAGTAAAGTTTTTCTTTTTTTAACTTTTTTCATATCGTGCGCTGTTTGGCTTAAAATGTTTATTTTCGTTTTTTTTCCATTAAAAAAATCCTATAACTGTGATAATTTTTCTTTTTATCCAAAAAATTCATGAGAAATAGCTGGCTAACGAAATTTTATTTTTTCTTTAGGTCTTAAAAATGGTACCATAGCTCAATTCAATCCAATAATTTTTTTGAAAGATATTTCGAGCCTACAGACTACAAACTACAGGCAGACAGACACCTCTGTAAAAATCGCTTTTTCTGAGAGGCAAAGATTCGAAGTTATATTAGAGAGAGACAGAGATTGAAAATTATTGAAATTCGTAATAAATATAGATTAAGGGATAGAAAAAGATAAGAGTCCTCGGAAACGAAAGATAAAGAAAGATATAGAAAATTATTGAGATTGAGGATAGGAAAAGATGGTAGCGTTTTCGAGATTCAAATTGATCAATTGAGAAAAATAGAATAGTGTGCAGAATTCATGAAAATAAAATCATGAATCAATCAACCAAATTTGCATAAGCACCATAAAATGTTCCTATTGAAATTTGAAAAAAAAAAGAAAAACACTTTTCTGCTAAAAAAGAAATAAAAATAATTTTCTTCCTTGGACAAAAATAAAAAAAGAGGAAAGAAAAATGAGAAGATCACCGACCAAATCCCCTTTCAAAAAATTGTTTTTCTTTATTTGTTTTTTTCCAATTTCGATAGGAACATTTTATGTTGTCCAAATTTTGTCGATGGATTCTTGATTTTATTTTCAGGAATTTTGCACATTAATTTGATTATTGGACGTTAAATATGATTTGAAATTTGATTTTAATCTAATTTAAATTTCTTTAATTTTGAAATATTAGAATAGTTTCATCTCTTCCTATCCCCAATTTTTAATTTCAAGGAATTTCGAAATATTTCAAAAGATTTCAAAAGATTTCAGAGGATTTTTAAGTTTTCCAAAGATGTCAGGTGATTTTAAGAGTTACCCAAGACAGGGATTTTCAACTACTTACTTTTTTTATAACAATAGTGGCAACGACATTACTTTTGAACGTAGGTAAAGACTTGATAACTATTCAAGTTTTTTCAGTAACAGTAACTATAAAAAATGCTATATTTTCGTTTAATTTTAAATCATTTAACTTTATTGCTTTTCCAACTATTTTTTCACTTCCAATTGTTGAAAAGTATCGTTATCAAATAAGAATTATTCCTTCGTTAGATTGAATGGTGGCCCCTACAGGGGCCGTTGATTTAAATTCTTGGCGACGTTGAG
>JAAAKG020132996.1:0-14317 GCA_010014905.2 Druon quercuslanigerum
AAGTCCAATGCGTGATGCGCATGCGCTCGGACGATTTTAACATCTGAATGTGTTTCAGTTTAACATACAAATATGTTCACGCTTAACATCTCAAAAAGATAGTAGATATTTGGCATGAATATCTGGATGTTAGATGCGACAATCTTACCCTTTGAACATCTACACTTAAACATCCATTTTTCTCCGTGTACTCGGTTCTAAATTTTGAGGCCGCGTGATTAAATAATATTTGTCTAATTGCTTGTATACGTCATCTATATAATCATATTTTGACGTACACAGCCGATTTTTCAATAAAATGTTTACATTATAGATTATATCTTCTATATTATACGCGGCGAAAATACATAGGCACCTAACACTGCGCGTTACTACTACTGTCTTTCCCTTTTTGATTATTAAACAAAATATTAGCATTATATCGAAAAATTGACTCTGCTCTCTCCGAGATATGATTATATAGATGAAGTATGCAAAAAAGTAGATAAAGATATTGAACCGTAAAGCATCAAAATTTAGAACCGATTGCACACTCTTGATACCTGTAATAACGACAAAAAGACACTTTCATTTTTATGAGATAACGGTCTGTTACAAAAACTGTGAAAATCGAAATCGTGATGAAATCGTGGATTATTTATTTTTTGTGGACAGAATTAGATTCAGGAATATAGGTACTTGCTAAAAATTTGCTACTTCAAAAAAATCATTTGTTGAAATAATTTTTTGCCGGTAAATCGTAAAAAAAAGTATTATTCATTGCAATTTATGACACAATCAACGAATGATTAAAGTACTTTTTCCTTTTCAGATATTTAACAATTGAGTACTCTGTTCTGAATTTTTAAGCCGCCCGATTTCTTGCAGTCGTCATCTACATAATCATATCTTGGTAATATAATATAATATAAACATTTGATCGAACAAATCGCTCTGCTTGTTCCGAGATATGATTATGTAGATGACGTGCGCAATAAAGCTGGCAAAAATATTCAACCGTACGGTTTAAAAATTCAGAAACGACTATTTAATTCCCGTACGATTAAATATTTTTGTCTACTTTATTGCATACGTCATCTATATAATCTTATCTCAGAGCAACTAGAGTCAGTTTTTCAATAAAATGTGTATATTTTGTTTAATAATCAAAAGCGGAAGAACAGTAGTAGTAATGCGCAGTGTTAGCTTTTTATGCATTTTTGCCGCGAATCATGTAAAATATATTTTCTATAATGTAAAAATTTTATTGAAAAATCGACTCTTGTGTGGTTCAAGATATGATTATGTAGATCAGGTCTTCCCGTTGAGGGGAAACCGACCTCATTGATCACATGTTCGAGTTCCACCACCAGTTTAACCATTTAAATATATAATATATTAACAGTAAAAGAATGCACGTGTTACAAATAAGGGAAGTACTTAATATATTGTTTGAAGAAAGTTGGTGATAAATCTTCGAAGCCGATAGTTTCATGGAAAATAGGTTTATTCTGAAAAATTATTGAAATGTTAAACATTAAATCAAAAATCATTTTTAAAAGGAGTGTTTTAGAATATACTTTTTTGATATAATCATTACAATAAATTTGGCACATAAACTGTTTGGTAAAAGTTCGTTACAATTTTAAACACGCTAATTAGTTATGGTAATAATTTTGTTTAACTTATCAGCATTAACATTTTAGGAAATTATTATTATTTGGTGAAAAAAGTATAGGTTATTTTTATATTTTGTTGAACATTTTGAACAAATAAATGCCTGCCATACTTTAGTAACCCGATTTTCAATTTTGATTTTCTGTGAAACAGAATACCTCTTTCCGATGCACAATTTTGTATTCTTATTCAGTATCCTGGCATTTTGCGAGCAAGTTTATTTTAGTTAATAGTTAGTAGTAATAATTAGTTAGTAGTTAGTAGTAATAATAGTAGTAATAATAGTAGTTTATTATTTTCAATGTGATTCTTGCAGTCAGGAATATCAGAGTTTTTAGCCATACGAGCGATTTTCTTTAAACAGGGGGAAAATAATAGTGTTAGGTAGGTAAGACATTGTGGTAAAATATGTGATACATACCAACTTTATGCTCAAATAAAATATTAGAATATGTAGTGCGTGGTTACGCATAAGAATGTGATACGCCGAAGGAACTCAGACAATCAACTGAGGAAATATCTCAGTTGTTTTATTTTTCTTGCGGGATCATTGAAGCTTGCCTCATAAAAGGTGCCTCTGCTGCCATGATTATCGTTGTCACTTTAAGGGACGAAAGAATTTTAAAATCTCGTAATTTAACTGACGCGTCAGTGGGCAAAATAAACATTTTAGATTTTTAAATTGGATAATGTTATTTATCTTTGGAGGAGAATCACTGATATAGAGAGACCACTTGGACAAGAGCACACATTATGAATTATCACGTATTTAAGAAATTATGTACTTCAGTACCTGTCATGGTGATGACCCTCAGGATAATACCAACCCTTGAGCTGGGTTTGAAACATCAAAGTTTCGCAGTTCAATCCGTCACTCCCGGCACAATGCGTGGCGATTGTCACCCCGAAGGATTGCACACATCCACGATGTCGGTTCACTGTTACCATGCGTTTTTGGCAGTTAACTCCTTGATGAAGCTAAGTCTTCAGGGCAACAATGCACGGCGCGAAACGTACGAGAATAAGCGGACGGAGCGAGGGCACATTGATAGTGTTCCCTGTTTGTATTCGGACTTCTTACTTAGCAAGATAAGAGAGCTGCTCGAGGAATGCTCGTGAGACAGGGCCCGAATCATAATCGTAACCTCGGATGATGGTAGGATGGAAGAGTTGTTTTGGTGACTTGTGGGAACGTTATGGCTAACCGAAGTCCATACGTGCCAAATGCTGATGCTGATGAGATGCAGATCAAACAAATTTCTTGATGCACGTGCATCCGGTCAGTGCTGCTATGTCGTTTAATTTTTCGTCACTTAGCATAAAATATTAATCTGGTATCCTAGCAATGTCACTCCTCCTAGCCTCGTAGGCTTAGATATGTTTGTATATCATCATCGTGCAGCATCGTGCTTAAGGCACTCAAAAAGATCATATAACTTTCGTGTTTTAATTCCCTATTTACTTTACTCCATTGTTTGTATGTAATTAGGTCAAAAAACTTCTCGTCAAACAAGTTTTTCAAAGACTGCTATTTTTTCGTCTTCATGGCATTCTTTACATGTAAGTTAATAGAAATTAGACGAGGGTCTTGGCTTCTACCAGCTGATTCAGTCGTGCTCCAGATATTATCAGTTTAGGATTCTGATGAATTTTACAAACGCAGACTGAATGCATGCCCCTACTGCCTGCCTAAATGCACTCTGTTGTTTTAATTCTGCAAATTTGGAAAAGCTGATATCGAAGGAAGGAGGCTTTTCTTTAAAAGCGGCATATAACTCTTTTTGATTTCCCAAAAGCAGTCGCTTTTGCATCAACGAACGTTTTCATTTCTTTTTCACTGGTATGCAGTCTCTTTAGCCAGGTCACGGCTGTAATCGTTGTCACAATAAAAACAATGTCCATATTGTATGCTATGCCTAACGTAGTTTTCTGATTTGTTTTTTGTTTCAGATACTTTTTCTTTTAGTTCATCAACTAGTTCATTTACTTCATTGTTATTATTTCGCCTAATATCAAATATTTTCTCTAACTCAATATGAAGAGCTTTCTTTATTTCTTGAACCATAAGCTCCTGGGTCTTTATTGATCGACGTTTCTTCCAATTATTAATCGGTGAAACTTACAGAAGTTCAAGAATTTTATATAAATTTAGGATTGCTTGAACCTCATCGTTAACAGTTTGATCGAACAGTTTGTACAGTTTTTTCACTGGTATGCAGTCTCTTTAGCCAGGCATGTCACGGCTGTAATCGTTGTCACAATAAAAACAATGTCCATATTGTATGCTATGCCTAACGTAGTTTTCTGATTTGTTTTTTGTTTCAGATACTTTTTCTTTTAGTTCATCAACTAGTTCATTTACTTCATTGTTATTATTTCGCCTAATATCAAATATTTTCTCTAACTCAATATGAAGAGCTTTCTTTATTTCTTGAACCATAAGCTCCTGGGTCTTTATTGATCGACGTTTCTTCCAATTATTAATCGGTGAAACTCTCAGAAGTTCAAGAATTTTATATAAATTTAGGATTGCTTGAACCTCATCGTTAACAGTTTGATTTTCATATTCTGTTTCTACAACATATTTATCATAACCATTTTCTAGTTCTGCTTCTGCGTTGTCTTCTTCTTCAGTATCTAGGTCATGTTCCTTATCGAGCTGATCGTGAATTGGAATTAAAAACTTGTTATTGGCATCGCTAGAAGAAGCCCTTGAGATAGAAGGTCTTATTACATTTCTAAAGCTGTGTTCAGCATCATTAGAGAACGAAAGTTAACATGAAATGCAAATGTATTTTCCTACACTTTTAAAAGATAATTTTTGAATAATACAAATATCCTTTGTAATTTGGCGAAGTTTTGCTTTACCACATTTTATCCAGTGTCCCTTTTTGTTAAACGGATTACAACAGCGAATAACTGGAGCCAATTTCTGCTGTGTTATTCTCCATTCTATCCTCTCTTTCTCTCTCAGTTCGATTCAATATCGTGTCTCATATACGTAGTAGGGCGCATTTGATTTTCAACGAGTATCCATCCCCTTGACCGATGCATTTGCTGTTTGTGATTTGAACATAGAGTTAATACAAATAGAGGCGACAAGACATAGGCCGCTCTGTAAGCGGGACCGTCCGTCTCAACTTCGCTGAAAGAGAAAGAGACAGAGCGCCTCGGGTTTTCTTGGAGAGTGGGACGAGTGGGGAGTGGCATAAGAGTGGGGTGACTGGTCGGGTCTCTCTGATTCTCTTTCTCTCTCTACGCGCGGACGGTTCTCAAGCTGGCTTGTCGCCTCTATCTGTATTAACCCTATGGATTTGATACCTTGTTTGTGCTTACACGGGTCTTTGATTATTATAACCTAATTCTGTATCTTCGAAGTAATCTGTATTATTTGTATTCTATTACTCATACTCGCATTTCCTAATGTCAAATTTTTTGTTGCTGCAATTAAAATGCTCCCAATTTTTTGGTTTAAATAAGCAACTTCTTCTGAAAGTTCAAACTCAGCGTTGCTTTCTAAGAATAAATCAATTTTGAATCTTCTATTACCGGTATTTTCGTTCTCTTTTTCCTGTCTTTCTTTTTCTTATCGTAATGTATTACGCCCTGGCCTAGTTTTGTCTGTTCTTTCTCTTTCTATTCTCTTTCCTTTCTGACCGTTTCTTCTCTTTCTAAACAACTTGATTCTAATAGCTGTTTGTTTCTTTCTAACATTTCTATTTTTATTTAAATTTCTATTTCTATTCTATTTCTTTATCTATCTTACTCATTTCTAATTCCTGATTGTCTAAAGTAATGCTATGATCATCTTCTATTCGCCAACTACGTACTGTATTATCTGTGATGGGAGACAGTATGTCAATCGTTTGCATGTGTGAGGTGCGGTCTAGTCTGTGCATGTTCGGTGTGCTTGCCGTCGTACTTTCTGTATGCACATACAATTATACATGCCGCTTGATTTGACTTCACTGCCTCATTCACTGTTTAAGTTGTCTGTACTAGCTACATTTGCCTGTGCATTTTCTTTTTCAATTTTTTTTCTAGGATTATTTAAATTATCCCTTTTTTTTATTAAATTCTTGTTTCTTTCCTCCGACTTGCTAATGGGTTCCTCTTTTTGGGTGATTAACAACTGGCACTTTATTTTACTTGACCGTCGCGGGCTAATTTCTATGACTGAAGCCAGTTTGTTTTTTCTATCTCCCACAATTTTGCATGTATTTGATTCTGGCTTTTTTGTAAAAAAGTCCTTTTTATTTTTATTTTCGATAATGGAGCTTTTAAATTGATCATGCCCATTAAAGTATTAACGAGAAATATATACTACCCGCTTTTTTCTAGAATATATACAATTTCAATTTAAAAAATTTTCAAAGCCATCACCACAATATATAAATAACAAAACTTTTAAAATTCGAATCTTATTCTATTCTCATAGATGCACACAAAAATGACTTTGGTATTTTTATCATTTTTCTCTCATTCTCGATTTGGATACTTCGTGAACTTTCAGGATTGACCAACACCCTTCCGGAAATTCGAAACAAAGGCAGTGGGTATTTTGCTGGGCGTCAAATTTGTGTGGGAGCCTCGCAAATCAGTGGGGATTGTAAGATTTGTACGATCGATAATAGGGAAAGTCAGTGAGCTAAACCATTTGAATATAATGTGAGTTTATGTAACAACATACAATTGTCGGACTCCAAAGTCGAAAGTCTCCAAGAGCTCGAACCGGGCGGGCTATGTTGGGTAGCATCCGGGCGATGAGGCGAAGGTACCCATGGGTTCCTGAGAGTCTTCAGTTGGTCTCGGATATGAGGCAGCAAGCAAGATCCACCCTTGTGGATGGCGTATCGTCTTTTTGGGTACACCAAAAGGTGTTTGGGGTTCTCTAACGAATTCTTCGGGCAGGCTGCACAAAATAAGACTGACTACTGGTTCACGAAATTTGGGTATAAACACAGTATAACTTTGTTGCACACTTGTTACTAAATATGCAGCGCTGAGCAACTCGAACGAGCCCGAGGGCTGAAAATATGGGAGAGGGATGTGATGCAATCATTCATCCGAACATCTGAACAAAAAAAATTTTAATTAACCTTGAAAACTATTAGATAAAAAACCAAAAAATTGGAACAACCCTCTGATAGAAGAGGAAAATCAAAAAGGCAAATATTTAATTTTGGCACCACAATTAAATTCAAACTACAAACTACAAACCATCATAGCAAAGTGAGTACCCGTAGAGACACGAGTGGTTCACAATCTGGTAATAAGGTAAGTATAGCGATACGTATAGTGAAAGTCCCTGAAACAGAATACCTTCGTTTTTCAGTCACACGATGGAAACGATGAAAAGCTCCCGTCTCAATAGTGATCCGAAGCCAATGGGGTGTGGCGTTTGCGTAATATATAGGGAGGGGGGGTCTGTAGAAGTGAGCCTAGTCCTACCTCAGCCCTTTCCACTGTCCCTAGTGCTTATACTCCATACCCCATTCCCCGCTCATTTTTGCCAATTCTGTTTCCTTGAGCACCATTCCTTTCTCCATTGGCTGGGTCAAGGATGGTCCAGGGCTGAGTAAATGTCTGTTTTGCACAATTTTTCATAATTTAGATTATATTTCGCGAATTAAGGAATATTTTCTTTTACCTTAATTTTGCACAATTTGCAAAATCAAGATTATGTTACTTTTATTAAGAAATAATGGCTTTGACCTTCATTATCGATAGGCAAACTACTTTGCGTATATTCTTTCCTTGTATTCCGTGACGTATTCGACTTCTCTTAAAAATTTCTGGACCCGCAAAGTTCTCACGATTCCACTGATATCCAAAAACTCATTTTTTGAAAAAATTTCGCTTAACTATGTTTTTCCTTCCAACTTCTTTTTTTGCTTAAGATTTTCTAATGTCCCACTTTAATTTTTCAAAATTTAATTTAACTACCATAAAACATACTAAAGTTTTTATCGATTTTTTTGTTGGTGATAAACAACTATTTCTCTTACATGGCCTATTAGTCCGGAAGTCGCATAGACATGACCTGAGAGGTCTGCTGAATTTTTTAGTGGATATTGTGCAGAATGATCACCTGAATCCAACGGTATGAGGTGCTTTCGCGAATTGACGGTCGTTCTCGAGGTATTGTAATTAAACATTTTTACATAACTTATACTATATCTCCTAAAACTATCGTCATTTTGAGAAAAATTTGTTAGAAACTATTAGGTCTCATTGAAACGCACAATTTTTGTCCTGCGCGATTTTTTATCTATCTCATAGTTTTTACAAAAAAAGCATATAATAATCTATTTTTATGCATTGTTTATGGGTCTTCCACAGATTTTTCTTCAAAATTAGTTACATTGCTCTAAGACGCATGAAATTTCTTTAGCACATTTTTGCATCTGTCCCATAGTTTATATTAAAAAAACCACAAACAAGATTCACAACAAGTTTTCTTAGATCCCGATTGTAGCGGACATTTATTAAAATTTTCACATTTTATTTTCTAATTCTGTTAAAGAAGTCATGGAGCGAAAAAGTTTGTGTGAGACTTTTTTCCGTATCTCGAATAGTTTATTTAAAAGTAAAAAAATTAAGATGAAGGAAAAGACATAGCTAAAGATCAACAAGGAGTGCAAAGATTAACTGATTTTTGTCAATCTTTTTTTGATTTCCTTGAAATAATATATCGAGGCTAATGCAGCTTATTGAAATTTAAATAATTAATATTGTACAAAATTTTGATTTTTCTTAATCGACACTCCCATTGTTTGAGATTGGAGCCAGCGGAGAAAAAAAAGCATTTTTGACAATATTAATTATTTTTATTTCAATAAGCTGCATTAGCCTCGATATATTATTTCAAGAAAATCAAAAAAAGATTGACAAAAATCGGTTAATCTTTGCACTCTCCGTTGATCTTTAGCGATATCTTTTCCTTCAACATAATTGTTTTTATTTTTAAATAAACTATTCGAGATACGGAAAGAAGTCTTAGACAAACTTTTTCGCTCTATGAATTCTTTAACAGAAAGAGAAAAAAATGTCAAAATTTTAATACATGTTGGCTACAATCGGTTATTAAGAAACCTTGTTGCAAATCTTGTTTGTGGTTTTTTCTATATAAAGTATGAGACAGATGCAAAAATGTACAAAAGAAATTCAATGCGTCTTAGATCAATGTAACTCATTCTGATGAAAATTATGCAAAAGATATATTATGAGTTATGTAAAAATGTTTACTTAAGCATATCTCGAGAACGACCGTCAGTTTGAGAAAGCACATCATACCACTGGATTCAGGTGACCATTCTGCACAATGTCCACTACAAAAATTCAGCGGACCTATTAGCGCAGATCAAACGGTTCCTGGCTCTCGGAGATCTCTCCCTCTCCCTGCCCCCCTCTCTCTCTTAGTAGTAGATTGTAATGAAAATGTTTTGTATCATTAATTTAATAATTTAATATACTATTTAAGAACTGTGCGGTATTAATCTGCATAAGTGGTATTTTTTATTTTTTTTAAATAAAAATCATTTCATGAAAAAAGTGAGATTATAAATTCATACTTTCTTCTACTTTTAGAGAAACTAGCAAAGAATTTTGACTCATTAATTGTTAACTCAATTCAAAACGAAATTAAATTTAACTTAAATTTTCCAACTTTTGCCTTGATTTTTTATATATGAGCCATATATTTTGATCTTTGATATTTACGTCTACTTGAATATCACTTTCCATTATCAACTTATCTAATACTCCTCTCGATATCTGATTAGTTACTTCTACTGTTCCGATCATATTTAAACCAGGTATAGCTTACAATATTGAGCGCAAAGCTAGCAAACCCAATTTCACGGCTAACATTTAAGGCATTACAAAATGTTACTGAAAATACAACAGAATCAATTTGAAAATGAAATTGATTTTTTACTCCACGTGTACCCATCTCGGGTTTATATGTATATACATATAAACATACCCCCTCCCACACACACATATATATATATATATATAATCTCTACTACAGGAGATTGTCAGACATTAAACCGTTACGCTCACGTGCCTTTAAAAAAAAAACCAATTACCCATACTCATAATAGAGTCTGCAGCCGGTTTTTTTTCAGAAGCGCTTGCGTTTGCCCGCGTGTCTGTTCAGGTTAGTAGATAACTGTTACGAGTTTTCTTATGTAGGAAGCGTTAATGTAGAATAGCTGTGATATCAAAGTATTTTATATTGTCTGCACAGGAATTTTCTATATATACCATATATATTAACCCTTAGTCTCTTAATCTCGGAACTATTTAATCCAAATTTAATATACAGTACCTACTTTTTCGGGTAGAAGCAGTGAAGATAGTTTTGAATACAAAAGCAACAAATTTAGCAATGAAAAGACATCAAATTTAAAAGAAGATTTTAAAAAATCATTTTTTTTCCCAAAAAATAGCCACTTTGTTTCTGTTTGACCGAAATTAATAAATAAAATAGTGCGCTCCTATAAAAAAAATATTTCTATAGCATAACAGGAAATTGAAGATTTTTTAGGTGAGGTTGACAATAGGATAAATTTTATGATGCAACAAATGAGTGAATTATTTGTTTTGAGGATAAAATTTAAAAATTTAAATTAATGTGTTTGTAATAAAATGTACATACAATGGAACTTATACTGCACTATGATAAAAATACACCATTAAAATTAAATTAGCCCATTTACGGTACATTCAATGCCCAATCCGCATTCGTTTTCGTCGCAGATACGACTCACACATTTGACACATTTGTACTCAGACCCAAAGTTTTCGGCTCCAAACGTCGCTGTAGAAGTGGTTGAATTAAAGCGAAAGCTAAATCTTTTAAAAACTTAGCACGGTCTAATTAATGATTTTCTACCCATACATTGTATAGAAAACTGCTAAGTAAAATATATTGTTTGTTGCAGATGAAGGATCCAACCCCGAACCTGATCCTGACTATACAGAATACATGTCGGGAAAGAATACAAGCAAGTACAATCACTCAGGAAGTTCAGTATCCGATGGGATGCCAGGCCTTGATCTCTCAGATCCGAAACAATTGGCAGAATTTGCACGCCCTGGTCATAAATTAAAAATTCGCAAGCAACAAATGATGGATGGTGTAGAACGCACGATTGCTTGCCCACACAAAGGATGCACAAAAATGTTCCGAGATAATAGTGCGATGCGTAAACATTTACATACGCACGGACCGCGAGTGCATGTATGTGCTGAATGTGGAAAAGCCTTTGTCGAGAGTTCTAAACTTAAAAGGCATCAGTTGGTTCATACAGGAGAAAAACCTTTTCAATGCACATTTGAAGGATGTGGTAAAAGGTTCAGTTTAGACTTTAATCTCCGTACGCATGTAAGAATACACACTGGGGATAGGCCTTACGTTTGTCCATTCGATGGATGTAGTAAAAAATTCGCCCAGTCTACAAACTTAAAGTCGCATATATTGACTCACGCAAAAGCCAAGTAAGCACGCAAAATTGTTTTCATAGTATTTGTTACTTAGCGTAGAATAGCCAATATCATTCCTACTGATGGGTAGTGATATCAGCTAAATGCTATATATTAAGCAAACATTTACCGTCAACCGGGCTGAATCGCTACAGCTTTTCAGAAACAGTGCCTTCGAAGTGATGTTCAAAGTTCCTAAATTGCCTCAAACATACAAGGGGGACTCACACCTTGTTGGTTTTAAAAAGTAAATTTTGTTGCATTTTTCTAATTTAAAGGGTCTTAGAAATAAGCCTCTAAAAGGGTTTTGCAGAATGCTCTCTACTTCAAGAGTTATAGCTCGTCAAACATGACTGTGCACGTAAATTTCATCGTGAATTTTTTCTTGACCAGGAACGCAAACTGTGAACCAGCTGTTGCAGACTCAACGTATATCCCACAAGTCAATGTATCACGATAAATTTTTTTTTAATTCACGGAAGCCGCTTGGCGAGCTCCTGATCGTTCGTTTGTAACAAATTTCGTTTTGCTGATTTGTTACAACTTAAAATATTACTGAAAAAATATTTAAAAAATTACTTTTTTGGAAAAAAGAACGTCATTTTGCGAAAAATCGAAATTTCTAAATAGTGAACATTCCGGACCTCGCTGACGTAGCAGCAATTAAAAGTGTTATTTTGTTGAAATTTTTATTTCGGACAACTAGGGTAAAACCAATCCTGCACATGGTTTCACTCTTCACTTTTGACAGGGACGCTGTAAATGCCATCTCCTGGTCTTGGATATTCAATAAAGCTACACTAGAATAGAAAAAGTCCCGTATTAAAATCTTTAGTTTTTCCACAATAAATTCCTGAAAATCGGCCAAAAAGATGTAAGTCTTCCTTAATATCTGTTAATATACGAGTTCTTTATGGTCTCAAGAAAAAATATTTCACAGAACTTTGTAAAAAAAACATTAATAAATTTATTAATGGACTGGGTAGTTGTGGTGATTCATACCTTGATGGGGCGAATCGCTGCAACTCAAGTTTTAAACTTATAAAAAGCCTATAACATTTTTTCTTTGGTTATGACCGAGTACTGTGATATGTGCGTCTATCATCCACTAAAATTAGTACGAAACTAAACCAATCTATCATGATTAAAAGAAAAAAAAATCAAGAATTAAAGACAACTCTTCTTTTTTATTATCTGCTGATACTAATACTCTAAAATCTTACTAATATGTATTTGTGTCGAATAATGCAACATCAAAATAATACCTTCTCTGATGAGAACGTAAAAATAAGGAAAGATAAATGTAAAACATTTTTTAAGTCTATTTTTAATTTACTTCACTTGTAGCGATTCTCCCGATAATATTTATATTTGGTTTATTTATGAATAATTTAAAAATACATAGTTTTGTTATTTTGGAATTATTATTTACGAGATATATATGGGGTAAAATTTGCCAAGTCCTCCCACCTAATATTTTGTTGTCGCCTATCTTATTCAAACCTCGCCAACGTGTAATGATAGTAGACCTCTTTAAATTCTGTAAAGGGGGTACACCTAGTATAATGGGTTTTCAAGATATAGATGCACTAATTTTCGACAATTGATCCCGACCGCTAACTTTCAAGTGTAAATATATCTACTGGTACAGTTATCCAATTTTCCTTTTTTTAGGATTTGAATAGGTTTTTAACGAGGTTTACAATTAAATAATCATTTTACATTAAACAAATTATTTCACCTCGATTTCTAATTTTAAAAAACATTCTTGAGTTTTTCTTTAAATGCGGCATTTTTATTTTCAGTAAGCTAGAAAAAGCTGGATTTTTTCTCTTAAACAAAATGATAAACCGAAAATGGGATGGAAAGTTTTGACGCGGGTGCCCCCCTCGAAATAGCCACGGTACTACGAGGCGTGATGTAGTGTCTCATTAGTTTTAATACTTGATAAACATTATTTTTCTGTGATATTTTTCCTTAAATCTTCACCTTCCTTTTCCTTCATTTTCCTTAAATCCTTAATCTTAAATCTCGATTCGATTTTGCAAAGACTGACCGGAACACAGAAATACCAATCCTTTGTACCCTCTCCGGAATCGACTCCGATTTCTAAGAAGTATTCGTCACCTCGCAAAAGAAAGATCGCGAAGCAAGACCAAGTCAAAGTTTAATTCAATGAAAAAATCGTTTTTGGAGTACCACTGTGAGAGGCAAGGAGATTCATAAAACAAAGCACCTGAATTTGCTACAGGGAAGGAGATGAAAAACCTCAAACGCCATATGCAAGCGCACTCGCCATATAAGAATCTCGAAATGCAACAGGCAAGATCACAATTGTTTATTATTCTATAATTATCTATCTTTTTCCTACAGGAAAATCCTTTTGAAAATTTCATTTAGAAAATGTCGCTACCCGGCGTGCTATAGTGCCTCAGTGGTTATGCCTGATAAAAATGATTTTTCTGTTTACGTGTAAACAACCTGTTACGTTTCGCGATGCTTTTTGGTGAGTCCGCTTTCCTGTCATGTTTTCGAGATTTATCTTGTCTTAATCTCCTTAATTCTAACAATTGAGGGTGTTTTTTAATGTGAGTTTAATTTCCTTTCACATTTCGGGGTGCTTTTAGATTTGAGCCCCCTGGTCTCTAATGTTTTGTGGTACTTGGTGTGAGTTCTCTTGCTTCTCACAGTGATACTTACAAAAATGATTTTTTTAATTGAATGTAACTTTGCGTTTACTCTTCCCTTCGCGATCTTTCTTTTGGGGAAAATTTCATGCTGTAGAGATAACGAATACTTCTTAAAAATCAAAGTCCATTTCGAAGAAGGTACATAGGAATGGTAATTTTGTATGCCCAGCACAGTCTTTGCACATTTGAATCGGGGTTTAAGGTATTCACTAGTGGAGGTATGATTTTCTTTGGAGATGCAAAATATTACAGGAAAATCATTTTTATCAAGTATTACAGGCACTGATTCTACAACAGTCTTCTTAAGACCTTGCACAAATCAACGAATATTTTCCATCCCATTTTGCACGGAAAAAAAATCCGGGGGGGGGGGGGGGTACCAAGTACCCTGGAACCAATGTGGCCCGCGGGGACTGGACCGGGGATGGGGCCGAAAAGGGAACTGGGGCGGTTCAATTTTTTTGGGTCCCGCCTGTTTC